>JAPKLW010000447.1:412643-445946 GCA_026898455.1 Plectranthus barbatus
AGGACTTAGAAAATTTTAGAGTCGAGTTTGCACAGTTATAAACTGGTTTCAGTTATACTCCAGCACTTGGGTGCTGGGTTTTAAATCAGTAAGTAAATGCTGAAAGCAGTAAATAACAAGGATATTTTATAGTGGTTCGATCAACTGATCTACGTCCACTCTCCAGTCGAAGCACTGGAAATTCACTAAAAAGAGTAATCCGGTACAAGATTTCCTACGATCTATTTCCAGCTGGTAGATGCCTCGTCTACCAGTCCACTGGATCAACCGCTCCCGGTCCTTGTCCTTCTTCAACTCTCGTCAGATGGATGGAGTGCGAGCACGTCACTTCAACCTCCTCCTCCGACTGATTGGGTGTTGAGTTCTCCCAAGAACTTGACTCTTGCTGGCGGCAAAACTGCCCGTAATAACTCTGGAGCTGGCTGGCTCAAGAGCTGCTATGTTCTTCCTCGGAATGAGAAAGAACACCAAATGAGATCAATAACTCACAAGCTAGAAGCTTGGAGTCTCGTGTTCAAATGATTGACACACGGAGTAGCTTTAAGAAAAGCCTCGAAAGATTGCTTATTCGCTGATATGAATGCGTTTGAGCTTTCGGTAGGTCAAGAGTGTTAAGAGTGTTGAATGTTGATGGATCCCAGGTATTTATAGACGAGGGATCCCATTCAAATTTACTAGCCGTTTGGACACATCCGGAAAAGTCTCTGTCCTCGCATGTCCTTCTGCAGGCGGCAGGTAGGAATTTCCGGAAAGCGCCATGCTTTTGTCCACTTTATCTGACATTGATCTCTTTATGTCAGAACGGCACTATTCGTCAGTACGAGGAATCGGAACTGGTAGTCTTGAACTGATAGACTTTAAGGTATCCTCCTTAAAGTCATACTCTGTCAGTTAATTCCTCGACGAATCTTCTTTTTGTCTCTAAGACTCTGGGAGAGCGAATCTTGAATTCTGCTGATAACCTTCGACTGGCAGATCATGCTGGTGATCTTGTGCTGGCAGTCTCTGCTGGTGACTTGCCTTAGCACAATCAAGGTCTACCAATTCGTCTGATGTTATCTCTTGGAATCTCCCGTGACTGGTGGCTTCACCGCTGGTGAATAGTATCAGCCAGAACACATATTCTGCTGGTGAACAGTAACCAGTCAATAGCTCTACTCCATGCTGATGAACAGTGTCAGCACGAGTCTTTGTCAGCCGCTTGCTGGTGAGACTTCTCTCAACTAGTAAGCACATCTCATGCTGGTGAACAGTAGCCAGCATGAGTCTTGATCAGCTACGACTTACAACTCAAAAGACCTAAACAGGACTTTACATTTGAGACTAGAGCTATTCTAGAGACAAACTGACGCTGGTTGGACTTAGGATTTGATCCACCAAAACACTTAAACACCAAATCTAAGATCTAAGCTATCAACTGGAGAAGGGAAACTTAGCCAGATTTCCCAACACTGTGTTTATTCTATAATTCTAGATTAATTCAAGGACCGAGAGGTGACGATTAATTTAGATGTCTAGCTATTGATAGAAGGACCGAGAGGTGAATATTAATAGTGGGAATAGGAATGCATGATACAATCTACACTATCCAAACAGATGTACTGGACTGTAGGAATTAAACTGATTTGCTTATCAGATTGACTAATTTGGTGTACTTTGAGACCGAGCGGAGATAGTCACTAGTTAGTAATCTAGGTTAAATTTGCCAAACAAGGAAATATAGCATTGTTGCAGTATTCCACCTGTTAAATTAATTGATTCCTACATGTCATCCATAATATGAATTCTTCCCTAGAATATGTGTTCCTTTAAATTTGCTTTCCAAACTACTTTAATTTTCTGCATTGTTTTCTTTACTTTTATAAAACCCTGATTTTGGATCTCTCAAACAATGAATCTTAGGATCATAGCTAGTATATAGGATAGTTTCCCCACACAATTCCCCTGGATCGATAACCTTAGGGTTTACAAATTTATTTGCCGCTCAAATTGGCGCTGTTGCCGGGGAGTAGCTAGATTTTATCTTGTTACTAGTTCGTTCTGGGATTTGCTGGATTGAGTTTTAATTTTTCTGTACGTGTGCATGTGTGAGTTTTCGAGTCTGTGTCCCGCGTCGATCGACGCCATCTAGCATCGATCGACGTCGATCATTTTTGTTGCGTCGATCGACGGACCCTAGCCTCGATCGACGCCAATCACTCTTTTGTGTCGATCGACGTGAATCCACGTCGATCGACGCTGAACTAATATTTACCTATTTCCTGTGCAGGTGCATGAACACGCGAGCTAAAGGAAAAACACTCGAAGCCTTTGTCCCTGAAATTGAAGCAACCTGCAGGAAAATCAAAAAGAAAGGAAAAGAAAAAACAACGAGAGATGGCTGAGAATCTTGAAGCACCTCTGCAAAATATGACTCCCGAGGAGCAGAAGTAATTTGTGAATAAAGTACAACAGCTGAGAGCACAACTACAAGCAGCCCAGGCTACTCAGGCGGAGCAAGCTGCAAGACTGGCAGGGTTGATCGATAGGCAAGTTGTGATCCCGCAAAGGTTCATCTTGGATCGATTTCTTCCACAGCAAGCGGAGGCCGGATTCAGAGTTGGCATTGATGCCAACAACTTCGAGCTGCGCACAAGTCTTATTCAGATGGTGCAGCAAAACCAGTTTGGGGGGAGAGCTGTAGAAGACCCATATACCCACCTCAACCAATTCATTGAGGTGTGTAACACTGTGAAGCAGAATGGAGTAACCCAAGATGTGATCAGGATGAGACTGTTCTCGTTCTCACTCAGAGACGAGGCACGGTCTTGGTTTGCTGGACTGGATAAGAGTCAGATCGGGACATGGGAGGAGCTTCGTGCAGAGTTCCTTACCAACTACTTCCCACAGAGCCTGCTGCTGAAGAGGAAAGCTGCCATTACTACTTTCAAGCAGATGTATGATGAGTCACTCTACGAGGCCTGGAAGAGATACAAAGAGCTTCTACGACTCTGTCCTGGACATGGCATCGATCTGGAGATGCAAGTGTGTCATTTTTATGAGGGACTGAACCCTCACATGAAGGAGCTGGTTGATGCATCTGCTGGAGGAATACTGATGAAGAAGAGTGGTGCAGAGAGTATGAGGTTGCTGGCTGATATGGCGCTGAATAGCCACCAATGGCCAACTGATAGGCAGCTACCAGTTAAAGCAGTCGAGACAAAGCCAGAATTCTACGTGGTCGCTGAGGTGAAAAAGCTCCGGGAGGAGATTGAAAAATTGGGCACATCACAAGTTGCAGCTATTGCAGAGCCAAGCATGGCCATAGTACCCGTAGAGGCTGACTACATCAACAGGGGTGCAAGCAGTTCCTCTGGAACTGCAGGTGCGGAGGTGAACTACATTGGCGGTGGTTATCACAGTAACTAACGAGGCAATCAAGGGTATCAGTACAACCATGGGCAATCTCACCCTGGTTTTTCCTATGCTAACCCTTCTGCTGCAGAACACCCTCCGCCTGGTTTTGATGCAGGTACTGGAGGAGAGATTGTGGAAAGGAAGAAATCAGTGCTAGAGGAGACGCTCGAGAAATTCATCAAGAGCTCGGATAACCGGTTTTAGAAAGTAGAAACCGAGGTGAAGGGAATGGCAAACCACATGCAGCAGATGACAAAACATCTTCAGATAATGGACACACAATTGAGCCAGATTGCCACCACACTCGGCAACCAACACAAGCCTGGACAGCTTCCGAGCACAACGGAGGTGAACCCAAAGGCCCAAAAAGACTGCAAAGCCGTTACTCTGAGGTCTGGGACGAGCTACAAGGGTCCCGAGATGGCTGTAGACGATTCTGGAGGCGAAAAGGAGCAAAAATGCACAGGAGATGAATCCACGTCGATCGACGGACCTGCCACGTCGATCGACGTAGAAGACCGAGGCCCGTCGATCGACGCTACACTACGTCGATCGACGTTGAAGTCTGTTCCAGACACGAAGCAGAAGCAGCCTGAAGAGCAGCTCCCTCCTTTGCCTTTCCCACAGCGGTTCGCGAAGCAGAAAGAGGACAAGAAATTCTCCAGATTTGTGGAGAATCTAAAGAAGGTCAGCATCAACATTCCACTAATCGAAGCACTAAAGGAGATCCCGGGATACATGAAGTACCTCCGGAAGCTGATGAATGGAAAGAAGCAGTTCGTGGAGAACGAGACGGTGAAGATCCACGAGCAGTGCAGCCTGCTACTTCAAAAGCAGGTGCCCATCAAGAAAAAGGATCCTGGATGCTTCTCTATTCCGGTTGAGATTGGGGGACACACATTCGAGAGAGTACTATGTGATACTGGGGCCAGTATCAACCTGATGCCGTACTCCATCTACAAGCGTCTCAACATCGGAGAGATGAGGCCCACGACGATCACCCTGTAGATGGCAGACCGGTCTGTGTCCTGCCCGAAAGGTATACTAGAGGATGTGCTCATTCGCGTGGGCCATCTCATTTTTTCTGCAGATTTCGTGGTGCACGAGATGAAAGAGGACGAGAATATGCCCATGATCTTGGGGCATGAGTTTCTCGACACTAGCGCTGCTCTCATTGACTGTCGAGGCGGCGAGATCACACTCCGAGCGAATGACGAGAGGATCACCTTTGTGATCGACAAGAACAAGAAGAAGGCGGAGTGCAATCGAATCTCCACTACTGAAGAAGAGGATGAGTCTGAAGAAGATGAAGCAACTACCATTGAGTGGGAGCGAGGAAACGATAGGGTAGCAGTGTCAACTTCGCCACCTTTTTCTGAGCTCACCACCATTATCAAAGACCGAAAAGTCTACATGGTGGATGCCAAAGGTCGGCGAGGACCCGACCTCCTTGGCAGTGATTTGAGGTATCGTCGAGCTGCGACGTTAAATCAAGCACTTGTTGGGAGGTAACCCAACATTTTCCGTATTTTCCTTTCAATTTTCGTTTTTTTTTTATTATTTCGAATTTCTGCTTTTATTTCTTAGCTAACAGTTGTTTTGCAGTATTGAAAAAAAAATAAAAATGAAAATAAAAATTTTTGAGATCAGCTCAATGTCGATTGACGCAGCCTGGCATCGATCGACGCCGAGCAGTCCGGCGTGATACACTTGATCCAAGGAGAGGGATCGACAAGAAGGCTTCAAGTCAATCGACATGAAGTGCCAACAGCCACTATTTCACGCCGCGCAATGTTCGAAGACTCCGTGGGATAAAAAGTTGATGTCTGAGATCACTACCAGGTATCGTTCCCTCTTTTGTCTGATTTTCAAACTTATTCCACTTTCGAGTTGGAAATAAGTTTGGAGGGATGTGGACAAGAGATGGAACATTCTATCTTTTATTTATTCTGCTTTCCGTATTTAAATTTTGCCTTAATTTTTAAGTTTATTCTATTTTGTGGGGAAAATTTTTGAGTTTTGAAATAACCCGAATGAGACTGTGAGATTAGAATTGATTGAGGGTTGAGTTGAATTGATTGTGATTAGATGCCTATGAATGTAGAATACTGCATGATAGGATTGATTTGACACTTGTGCTTGCATGCTGATTGAGCTGATTTGAAATTGACTGCGGAAGAAAATTTTTGAACCCTTGTGTGAGAATTTTGAGCCTTTATTTTGTTTGATGTGAGATTCACATGTGTGTTTTTATTTCTCTAGAACTTGCCTATTTTCTGTGTTGAGACTGCATAGTGTGCACAAGTTTAGGAAATGATCTTAGGCCATCTTTGATAGCCCAATTCCCTAAACATTGTCCCTTCACATTGAATTTTCCCTAGTTAGCCACTTTTGAGCCTATACAAAATTTTTCTTTCCTTGTCTATGAGATTAAGAAGAAGTATTGGTTTCGCTCATGTCTTGAGTTGTGGTATGTGGGTGGAATGATTGTGATATGGAGATAAGAAAATATAAATTAGTGGTGAAAAGATGTGTGAAAAAGAAGCTCAAAGAAATAATTAGAATTCTCATAAGCTCTCTGAAAAGAAAAGAATACAAAATTATGTAAAGAGCATAAGAGATTCAAAATGAGCTAGAAAAAAAAAAAAAACAAAAAAGAAGTTGTGTTGTCTTCTGGAGCGGAAATTCGAGGAAAAACAGATTTATTCGTATCTTTAGCCCTAGATTTGATAGGATACACATCCACCACTATAAATACCTATGTAAATTCGATTTTTCAGAATGCCCCATTACCCCCCATTAATTTCCTATCATATTTTCATTCTACAATTTAGTTTTTAGAGTTTGGAGACTTGGGGAACACGAAACCCTTTTATTTTCTTGTAAGTTCTTTATGTTTATGAAATTTAATATGTTTTCTTTTGGATTTCTATCTGCGATGAGTGGCTAGAAACCCTAGCGGGTTCTAGGGGTTGATATTATTATGGATGCATGTTAGGATTAATTAATTAGGTTCATGATTCCTGTGTTTATTCTATAATTCTAGATTAATTCAAGGACCGAGAGGTGACGATTAATTTTTAGATGTCTAGCTATTGATAGAAGGACCGAGAGGTGAATTTTAATAGTGGGAATAGGAATGCATGATACAATCTACACTATCCAAACAGATGTACTAGACTGTAGGAATTAAACTGATTTGCTTATCAGATTGACTAATTTGGTGTACTTTGAGACCGAGCGGAGATAGTCACTAGTTAGTAATCTAGGCTATATTTGCCAAACAAGGAAATATAGCATTGTTGCAGTATTCCACCTGTTAAATTAATTGATTCCTACATGTCATCCATAATATGAATTCTTCCCTAGAATCTGTGTTCCTTTAAATTTGCTTTCCAAACTACTTTAATTTTCTGCATTGTTTTTTTTACTTTTATAAAACCCTGATTTTGGATCTCTCAAACACTGAATCTTAGGATCATAGCAAGTATATAGGATAGTTTCCCCACACAATTCCCCTGGATCGATAACCTTAAGGTTTACAAATTTATTTGCCGTTGTTATTATAATTAATCTGTTAGAAATAGCAGTGATCAACTTCAAAGGTGTTGGTTTTTACCATTGTATCATGTTATCAGTTTACTTCTGTGTTACGTTCGAGTCATTTCAGTTGAGTTCCTGGGCTGCAATCTATACCTTCCAGCAAGGATCGTATCATTTTTGTTATCCAGATTCAAGTTGTGTCTTTCTTTTCCTTTTCCTTTTGGTTCAATTTCGTGTCTTGACCGTTTTATTTTTTTCTCTCGTGTCAGTTTTTGATCTTTTTTTAATTTTCCAATTATTTTTAATAATATATTTTTTAACTATTATTATTATTATTATTTTCATTTTTTATTTATTATAATTAGTTTTTTTTAATTTTTTCCCTCTTATTATATATATATATATATATATCATCAATATTTACCCATATCTCATCTATATTATATATATCTCAGTCATATTAATCTATATCTATCAATTCCATATTCATCCATATATTTATCCATATATATCTTATTCATATCTAGCCATATCCATCCGTATGTATCTCATTCATATATATCCATATCTATTTTATTCATATACATATTTATATCTAGATATTCTTATAATTTTATCTATCCATATCTGTGTCATTCGTATCTTCCATAAGTACTCATATCTATCTATATCTAGATATTCTACATTTATATACTTTATATTTTAGCCATCCATATTTTTTTATATATATCTATCCATATAGAGTCCTAGAATCATCTACTTTTAAGTTATGTATAACAAAAATAAATTAAAGAAAATTATCCTTTAATCAATATGGGGAATCATTAAGATGGACATTCCATCATTTTAAGGAGGATATGATTTTGAATTATATCTTTATTGGGAGAGGAATATTGAGCATATATTTGATTGTCATAAGATTTATGGACGTGAGAGAGTCAAGTTTGCAGCTATGGGGTTTTCTGATTATGCTCTTACTTGGTGGGATCAATTGATGATTAACAAAGAGAAGAATCGTGAGCAGCCAATCATGACATGGAAATAGATGAAAGTAGTAATGAGGAAACATTTTCTACCAAATTACTACTATAGAAAATTAAGTTACAAGTTGCAGGATTTATTATAGAGATCCCGATGGGCTGAAAGAAGAAGTTTAATTGAAAAAATTCGAGTTGTTTATTTTAGTTGTATTTAATTATTTTCAAGTTTTTGCTTTATTTCCCTCTAGACATATAAGGATTTTTATTAATCTTTTATATAGATTTTATTTCTTTATTTTATTAGGATTTGATTTCCTTATTAGATTAGAATTTGATTTCCTTATGAAATTAGGATTTGAGTTTGCCTATATATAGGCATTGTTTTCGACAATTTATTCAGTTTTCAGTTCAATAATAATTTTGTGAGTTATTTCTCCAATTCTGAAAACTTATGAATTTTTGTGGATTACCTTGAAATTCAAAATTGACTTATCAACCGGACTTTCACATCCGTGTGTGGCGTCTTCGATTATATCCTTCGTTGTTGGATCAATTCGCTTCTTGGGTCATAGGAGAATTATTCTGGACTACGGTACTTGAAGATTTTCGAATCCAAAGGTGTTGGATCCTTCCATCTTCAGTTTTCAATTTGCTTCCGCGTCGTGTCTGAGTACGTTTGTCCGAATTCCTGGGCTGCAATCTAAACCTTTCTGGCGAGGATCGTATCATTTTGGTACCTAGAGCCAGGTTGTGTCTTTCTTTTCCTTATCATTTTGGTACCCAGAGCCAGGTTGTATCTTTCTTTTCCTTATTATTTTGGTATCAATATCCAGGTCGTGTCTTTCCTCTTCCTTTTCTTTCAGTTTCATTATTTCTTTTCTTTAGTGTCAAAAAAAATTTAAAAAGTTCGTGTCTTATCTTGTTTCCTGTTGTGTCTTTTGTATCGTTCTTGATTCGTATATTTTCGTGTCTTTGAGTCATTGTTTTAGGGTTCTTGTTAGTCAAGATTTAAATTATTAGTATCATACCATATTTATTCAAATCTTTCCTTATCACATCTTTCCTTATCCATATTTTTTCCTTCTTGATTACCAAGTAATTTGGTAATTATCTTATTCAGATCTTTCCTTATCATATATTTCCATATACATATTTTTTTTCCTCCTTGATTACCAAGTAATTTTGTAATTACCATACTCAAATATTTCCTTTTCCATATTTTCCGTCTTGATTACCAAGTAATTTGTTAATTACCTTATTTAAATTTTCCTTCTTGATTACCAAGTAATTTGGTAATTTTCTTATTAAAAAAAGAGAGAGAGAATATACAAAAAAAGAGAGAAATTCATGAAAAAAAAAAAGAAAAGAGAGAGAGAGAGAAAACTGTTTTGGTCATAACTTTTGCTACAGTTGTCCGATTTCAGTGCAATTGTACTTTTCGGATACGTCTCGACGAGATCTACAAGTGTCACTTCCTTGTCGTGACGTTCCATGAGCAGAATGGCTAAAATCGAATATGAAGAATTAGATGATGATGATGCTAGAATTTAGATGAGGTATATGATGAAGTTTTTGAAATCTGACTTCAGAAAGGTGGTGAGGTCGGAGATGGAGATGTTGCATCAACGGCTTGATGTATTGGAAGATGATTATTTGGGCAGCAAAAAGATGAGATATAGACAAGCAAGGTGGGAGAATCAACCAGATAATTACTCCTCATTTTTTGATAAGCTTCAGTCAATGGTGGATGTTGGTCCCTAATCAGAGTCATGATAAGCAGCTGAAAGCTACTTAACAAATACAGCGGAATGATTAAGATATCTTGCACTTAGTTTTCTTTCACAAATGTTTAGCTCAAGGTAGGTGTTAGATTGCTTCAGATATACTCTAGAAACTTGAGGTTGCTGGGTTTTTAAATCAACAAGTAAAACAATAAAACAGTAACAAGAACACAAGGTTTATAGTGGTTCGATCCTTAAAGATCTACGTCCACTCCTAAGTCGAACACTGAGAATTCACTAAAAAAGATATGTTCAAGTACAAGGAATCGCCTATCTCCTGTAGCAGGTGGTGAGCTTTCGAGCCAACCACTACAAAGCTATCCTCCGTTACTTGGATCTTTCTGTCGGCAGCTGCGGCTAAGTCAATGGCGCACCTTCGTAAAACATGGCCTTACTGCAATGGAAGCTTTATAGTTCCTTCCGAAACATTCATGGGGGTTTTGGCAACAACCCGTCTTAGTCAATCTCTTTTTAGAGATGTGACTGCTGGATGCTTCCTAGGATGGAAGTTATCCCAATGATTAGATTCTTGAGCAAAGTCAAGGAATCTCTTCAATGTAGTGTCAGATATTCAATGAGGGGGACACTACGGTTGTGGAGAGCTTTGAAATCTTCTTTTTAAGGAGCTCTCAACTGACTACTCTATTTTGGCTTTTGTTCGCTTGTAAAAGGTATCTCTTGCAATTTGCAGTTGTGTGTTGTAGTAGAGCAATTGTTAGTCGTACTCGTGGGTGATACGATCCTCGTTGGGAAGGTTTAGATCGCAATCCAAGAACTCAACTGAAACGATTCGGACATGACGCAGAAGCAAACTGAACTAATAACTCGATACGATGGGAATATCCAACACCTTTGGATTCGAAAACCTTCAAGTAACGTAGTCCAAAATAATTCTCCTATGACCCAAGAAGCGAATTGATCCAACAACGAAGGATATAATTGAAGACGCCACAAATGGATGTGAAAGTTCGGTTGGTAAGTCAATTTAGAATTTCAAGGTAATCCAG
Organism: Plectranthus barbatus; assembly: GCA_026898455.1. Taxonomy (NCBI): domain Eukaryota; kingdom Viridiplantae; phylum Streptophyta; class Magnoliopsida; order Lamiales; family Lamiaceae; genus Plectranthus; species Plectranthus barbatus. The sequence continues at coordinate 423,351 of JAPKLW010000447.1, forward strand.
AGAAATTCATGAGTTTTCACGATTGGAGAAATAACTCACAAAATTATTATTGAACTGAAAACTGAATTATTTGTTCCATAACAAGGCCTATATATAGGCAAACTCAAATCGTAATAAGGAAATCAAATTCTAATTTAATAAGGAAATCAAATCCTAATTTCATAAGGAAATCAAATCCTAATCTAATAAGGAAATCAAATTCTAATAAACTAAGGAAATAAAATATATATAAAACATATATTCCAAAATTATTTAAATAACTAACTACCAAATCTTATCAAGATAAATCAAATCTTCAATCATATCTTCAATGAATCTTCTTGAAATATCTTGATAAATCTTGCCAACTAGATCTCCATCATTCCCCTCTTCTTCAAAAGGATTTGTCCTCAAATTCACGTCTGCACTGGACTCAATGGACCATCTTACATTGCCCTTGGTTGGCTTGTTTGGCACATCATCATGTTCAAAATCTGGCAATTGCTTCTCTTCATGCATCTTCATTTTCAAACAAATAGTCCTCACAAGAATTGATTGAACTACGTTCCTCTGGACCATCTCTTCAACTTTTATTAATTTTGTCTCCATCTTCTGCTGCACTTGACTTTGATTTTGTATACCCAAAAGTGGACAGGTAATGATAGTAACTGTAGTCGGAACCTCGATCTCCTCATTTTCTTCAATATGACTCTCCAAAGGTGTACAACTCTCACAACCTCTTCTTTGGTCTCTTGAATTGGCTGCATCAACTCAGATTCGGTTGCCACCAATGCTTCACCAGGAACCTCCAATGGAATCTGAACTGCTACATGTTCTTCCTTGATCTCTTGAACTGATGCACGCATCGACTCAGACTTAGTTGCCTTCAATGTCTGCTCCACCATTGACTGAAGCTTGTCAAAAAATGAAGAGTAATTATCTGATTGATTCTCCCACCTTGCTTGTCAATATCTAATCTATTTGCTACCCGAATAATCATCTTCCAATGCATCAAGCCGTTGATGCAACATCTCCATCTCTGACCTCACCATCTTTCTAAAGTCAGATTTCAAAAACTTCATCATATACCTCATCTGAATTTTAACATCATCATCTAATTCTGCATATTCCATTTTAGCCATTCTACTCATGGAATGTCACGACAGAGAAGTGACACTTGTATATCTCGTTGAGACGTTTCCGAAAAGTATAATTGCACTAAAATCGGATACCTGTAGCAAAAGTTATGACCAACACAGTTTTCTCTTTCTCTTTTCTTTTTTTTTCACGATTTTTTTCTCTTTTTTTTTAATAAGAAAATTACCAAATTACTTGGTAATCAAAAAGGAAAATATGGATAAGGAAATATTTGAATAAGGTAATTACCAAATTACTTGATAATCAAGAAAGAAAAAAAATATGGATATGGAAATATATGATAAGGAAGAAAATTGAATAAGGTAATTATCAAGTTACTTGGTAATCAAGAAGGAAAAAATATGGATAATGAAAGATGTGATAAGAAAAGATTTGAATAGATATGGTATGATACTAATAATTCAAATCTTGACTAAAAAGAACCCTAAAATAACGACTCAAAGACGAAAATATACGAATCAAGAATGACATAAAAGACACAACAGGAAACAAGATAAGACACTATTTTTTTTAAATTTTTTTTTGACACACTAAACACACGAAATTGAAAGACAAGGACGAGGAAGGACACGACCTGGATATTGATACCAAAATGGTAAGGAAAAGAAAGACACAACCTGACTCTGATACCAAAATGATACGATCCTCGCCGGGAAGGTTTAGATCGCAACCCAGGAACTCGACTGAAATGACTTGGACATGACGCGGAAGCAAACTGAACTGATAACATGATACGATGGGAAGATCCAACACCTTTGGATTCAAAAACCTTCAAGTACCGTAGTCCAAAATAATTCTCCTATGACCCAAGAAGCGAATTGATCCAACATCGAAGGATATAATTGAAGACGCCACAAACGGATGTGAAAGTCCGGTTGGTAAATCAATTTTGAATTTCAAGGTAATCCACAGAAATTCATGAGTTTTCAGGATTGGAGAAATAACTCACAAAATTATTATTGAACTGAAAACTGAATTATTTGTGTTCCATAACAAGGCCTATATATAGGCAAACTCAAATCCTAATAAGGAAATCAAATTCTAATCTAATAAGGAAATCAAATCCTAATTTTATAAGGAAATCAAATCCTAATCTAATAAGGAAATCAAATTCTAATAAACTAAGGAAATAAAATATATCTAAAACATATATTCCAAAATTACTTAAATAACTAACTACCAAATCTTATCAAGATAAATCAAATCTTCAATCATATCTTCAATTAATCTTCTTGAAATATCTTGATAAATCTTGCCAACTAGATCTCCATCAGTGGGTGTGGAGTGGTTAAGAGATTGTTCTCTCTTGTTTGGACTTGTCTTCTGTTGGTCCCAGATCATAGTCGTCATGGTGAATAACCAACAAGCAACACTCACGAATGCAGCGGAAGTTTAAAGTATATCTTGCACTTATGTTCTTAAAAATGTCTTAGCTCGAGGTAGAAGTTAGGGTTTCTTACAGACAAATACTCTAGCAACTGTCGTTGCTAGGTTTCAAATCACCACACAAACATTAAGTAATAAAATAGTAAAGAACACACAATATTTATAATGGTTCGATCCAATAGATCTACGTCCACTCCTTAGCCGTGTTGCTAAGAATTCACTAAAAGATATTGAAGTACAAGGATTCGCCAAACACTTGTATCAGGTAGTGAACCTTCGACCTAGCTACTACAAAGCTATCCTCCGATGCTTCAATCTTCTAGTCCGCAGCTCCGAGCAAGTCAAGGGCGCACCTTCATAAAACTTGTCATTCGCTGTAATGGAGGTTTTATAGTTCTCTCCTGAACTTTGTCTGGTTTTGGCGGCTTTTGCCCGTGAGAGTCAATCCCTTTTTAGAGATATGACTACTGGATGCTTCATATGATTGGAAGTTATCCTAATGATTGAATATTCTTGAGCAAAGTCTAGGAATCTATTGAATGTAGTGTCGGGTATTCAATGTAGTGACACTTGTTGTTGAGAGCTTTAAATATTCTTCTTAAATGTGGGCTCTCAAATGACTACTCTCTTTTTCCTTTTTCGCTTTGTCAAAGGAATCTCTTGAATTTCAGTTATGTTCGTTGTATAGAATGAGCAGTCTTAGTCATCTGTCTGTTTGGACTTCGACTTTTGTATCTGGAGATTCAAACTTTGAATCTCCAGACCCGTTAGACACAAAAGCTTCTTTGTCCAAAAAAGGAGTTCGACTTTATCCATCCTTTGCGGCGTCGTACAGTACTTTCCGACCTATTTCGGGAAAGCTTTTGTTGTTTGCTTGTACTTTAATCTGAACGGTATTATTTAGAGATCGTTGCTAGATATCTTCTTTGATTAGCATTCTCGGAGAGTGCTGGAATGATCTGCTAAGTCTTCTGATTACTACGATCTTCTAGCAATCATCTCTCCGATCTACTGACTCCTTCAGCAGATGCATATTTCAGCATTTAGATCTTGATTGCTGATTGCTATTCCTTAGTAATCTGCTTGTATGCCAGCGAATGCTATCTCATTTAGCATTCTGTTGCCTTTTGTTTCTGACTAGCAGTCTCTTCCTTAGCATATGATTGCTAACGCCTTAGCAATCATTCTTCTTAGCACTTGATCGCTAACATCTCTAGCAGTCTTTTTCGTCTGCTGATTTCTCTACCAGGTACCACCTGCTAAGAACTCTTCTAGCATCCCGAAGTTGCTTGAATTGATTTTCTTCGTTCCATTTGTTGAATCCTTCAGCAATTTTCTCAAGCACTTCTTAATCTATTACAACTCGATATTTTTCCTAAACAGGACATTTCATAGGAGTTGCTAGACTATGCTAGAATTCAACAATGATCGACCAAACTACTAAAGCTTTGATTCAACAAAACCTTTTACAATTTTGATCTAAGGGAGGAATTTACAAATAAATCCCTACAATTTCCCCTTTTTTGCTGCGATCAAAGCTTACTATCACTTGCTGAATCTAAGAGGAGAAATGTCTGAGTTTACAAGAAAATTTCTAAGTATCATATCTTATTCTAGCAGTCTAACTCAGAGTTTATCCATCTTAGTTCTAGCAGGATTGATTTTAATTTAATTCCCCCTCAACAAGTGTTGGGAAATATTTCTCGATTAAAAACATAAGTAAATGCTGCAAGGAATATGCTAGGAATTCTAGCATCCAATTCAATCAGCAAGCATTCACAATCAATCCAAAGGCGAATGATACTCAGCATCCACATGCAATTTTGTTGAATACACAGAGAGTGTATATCAACTAAGACACGCACGACAAATCAGAAGTGGACAATGAGAAATTGTGTAAGTCTGATCCAGTTTCATTTCTATGAGTGATCATTACAGGTACAATGAAACTAGAAAAAGATCAAAAAGAATTGTACAGAAGGTTTGCTAAGATAAGAAATCTAAGAATCAGGAGTTGACTTTTTCCTTTTGTCCAATTAGTCAAATTTGTTCATTGTCAACTGCATGAACTTCTTGAGATACGCCTTGCTAGCATCCCTCTCCTTAACTTCTCTTTCTAGCTTTTTAGCAACCTTCTTGTTTTCCATTTTCAGCATTTTGATCTTTCTTTAGATTCTCCAAAGCAATTCTGCGCTCTTCAGCAGCCGCAGCAAGTGCTTCTTTTTCCTTTTTCCTCTGCTCTAATTCAGCAAGTCTTCTTTCTTCCCCCTCTTTGAGCTCTGCCATAATGGTGGAGGAAAAAGAATTCACTGTTTGCACCATCATCTTTCAACACTTCCATGTTGTTCTTCACCTCTGATACATCATGCTTTACTTTAGCAACATCAGTTCTTACATTCGATGCTTCACTCCTAATATCCTCTACTTCCCTCCTTATATCAGCAGTTTGGAGAGCCACACTCTCATTTACAACATGGGTAATAGAGATTGAGAGAGCATGCTGGATCGTATGTTGTACAGCAGAATTAACATAAGTTTGAAAAGCAGCGGAGCTTACTAGAAGAACATCCATAGCAGATGTTGTGATAACTAGTTCTCCACTGCTAGTAGATGGATGGACTTCTGAGATAGGCTCAATGTCCATAGCTTCTGCTCCAAACCACTCGCTCTGCTCATCGAGGTATAAATTTTCAGCATCTATGCACTCTGCCTCCTCGGAATTCCATGCCTTTTCCAGAGCCTCAGCAAGTTCATAGGCTTTTACTGTCGCTTTTGCTTGTGCCTCAACAAGGGCAGCAACCTCTGCTTCATCGGAAGTAGCCTTCAAATATTCAACCTCCTCAGCAATCCATTCTACTTCCTCTGTCTTCCATACTTCCAAGAGTTCAAGGTCCAGGAGATATGCATGTATTTTTGCTTCTCTGTTACGATGCACAGTTAGCTTCGCGCTATTCCTGCTCTCCGGCAGCAGCCTCTCTTGCTTTTGTGTTGCATACTCCGCTTGGCGCCTTCTATACTCAGCGGCAGCCTTGGCTTGGCGTTTTGATAGCTGAATGTGAGCATTCGAATGCCCATCATGAGCAAATGTCGACTTTGGAAAGGTATGAGCGGATGAGATCCGTCGGTGCTTTGATAGCCGGAAGTCTGGCAAGGACTTGTTTATCAGTGTATTGTTTGGTGCAGGGAGCTTGATCCATCCAATCATTTGCCCATTTCTCCTCCTGTCGCCAGTAGTTAAGTCCTTTCCTTGCTATCAACAATATCATTTCTGCGAAGCAGAGCTCGAGCATTATGTAATCACACATCTTCCTGCGTCTTAGCTCGCGTCCGAGAACTTCTCCTTCTAGGGTTCCGTCATCTACCTCCCCCGAGAATACCTCCACGATATCTCTTTCTATCTCCGCAGTGATACATTATTCAATATCATATGACATAGGGAAAAAGTCAAAATTTACCTGCTCTTCAAAAGATGTCGGAGCGCACCATTGGGAGATTCTCCGCAAGATGTATTGCCTTCAAGGAAGTCCTTTGAAAGGTACTCGAAGCAGCTTATTATATCCTGTCAGGATCTTCCATAGATATCTTGCATCAAAAACATCATCTGACTCGCCATCGGAGTCAGAATTGGAAAAACATGAAGTGAAGAAGCCTTCATCTTGTTCAATTTCACCAGAATAGGGAACATCGGTGCTAGGATCTTCCTCAGCATTGGTTCCCTCTGCTCCTCCACTGCTCAGTCTCTCTTCAGCATTAATCTCTATACTGGGCCTCACCTCAGCAGGCGTCTCCATGCTAGGCCTATCAGTAGTAGGAACCTCCATGTTAGGCTTCTTAGCAGTTGTCTCTACTGTTGGGTTTGAGTCTACGATGGACAACACGAGTTGCCATTAATGAATTTCTTGCCAAGGATCGTTCTTAGGATACCAGGAACAAATTTCAATTAAATAAACCATGCGATCCTATGCATGCTCCTACAATATTAATTGTAGAGGATGGATTTAGAGAATACATGATTTCACCGTTTGATCTAAAGATCTAGATCGGAGCCAATAACGATGAAATAGCCTTAGATCTGAGATAGAACGCCGGCGATGGATAGTTGTTCCTACAGATCTGATCTTCTGATATGTTCCCTTGCTCCTTGGAAATCTGGTGAGGATTATCTACCAAGTTGAATCCGAGATCCGGAGAAATCGATCAAGTTCCTCCCTCAGATTGCCGCCGCCGTTCTCTCCCCTTTTACTGATTATACTGAAAAGTCTAACTTGATCTGATGGAGAGAAGGCCTATATATAGTGTTAGGGTTTAGAGAAACCCTAACCCTAATGGGCTGTGAGCAATTCATGGGCCAGACTAGGGACCGGATGCAAATAATAAAGTGGGCCCTTTTTATTAATTAATCCTTCCTTGTTCAACCGAGAACATAATTAATTAATAAAACATTGCTTTAACCTTCACCACGGTAACAATGCTGACTCGCCCCTTTATTACCACGCTATTAGGAACGGGTTGCACCAAACTAACATGATCCACATATTTAAGGTTTTAGACATTCATTAATTAATTTGGCTTATGACAATCAGCCACAATTAATTAATCTCTTATTTCCTGAGTAATACCACTCACTCCTTTTTCACTTATGCTTGAATTAAATAATTCAACCTGCAGGGTTTAGCATAATGAACCTTGTGAGCTCCTCAGGGAATGTCACCATCCTGAAACGGATATGCTTACCTAAACGTCCAGACTAAGAAGGCCACACACAAATTGCCAACACCCAAAATACAAGTATTAGAGTACATGTAAGACTCGCCACTCTAGTAAATCAAAGTGTGGTCAATCTGTGTGTGCCCCTTATCCTTCAGTTAGGTTTAAGATCATAGGAAGTATGTTAGGGATCTGGCTCATTCATATGTCAATGAGAATGGCACATCCCACTATTGATCCCATCAATACATAAACATGTACCGACACATCAAGTAGCTAGGATAAGCCCACTTATGAACCGATATGCCGCAGCTTAGACCGACAGCCTATCCTGGGACTGTCTCAGCCGTGATACTATTTATATCTCGCTAGGTCAAATGATTCATTTTATCCTCTGTGATCTCCTACACACCATATGATCATCCCTATAGGCGAGATAATAGGATATTATGGTTCGTTGTACGTTAGTTTAATCAGATAGCGAGCATTGTTGTGGCAACACATATATGAAGACTAGTGTTCAAAACACTTAATCATATATGCTTTCAGTATATAATCCCAACAATCTCCCACTTATACTTAAAGCATAATACCATTGCTTTATCAAAGTATTAAGTGTGTCTATACTGTCAATCACTCCCACTGCATTCACGTCACCTCTTGTCATGATTTCTCGTATGATGTGATACCACATATCCTATGTGTTTCACCACCTTGTGAGTCTTGGGTTCCCTTGAGTTTGTCATTGCACCAACATGATCACAATTACATGTGACTTTATGAGGCAAACTCAGAACACACACCTCTAGAGGATAACACCGGAGTTATACTACTTCTCGCGAAGTTAATGAAGCTGTCAAAAACTCAGCCTTCATATCAGAATCTGCAACACACTTCTGTGTTAGATTCCTATAACTCCTCCTCCAAGGCAAACACATAGTTAGAGGTCGATTTCCTTTCCTTATGATCCTCCTAGATATCCGATGCCATTCAACTCACAAGGCTTATTCATTAACCAATAAGCCTATCCAGAGTTGAAGTGATATCTGTTTAACATGCTTATAGCGTAACAGATATCTAACTTCGTTCATTTACAATATAGAAAGGAAACAATCTTTCTTGTTATGTATGACACACCACAGAATCAATTTAAGCTACTTGAGATACCTAAACATCCTTTTTCTTGTGACCACACAAGACTTTTATTCAAAAGATGTTCCAAGATCTTATAAGTCCTACTTCTGAAACTGTTCGGATAACCATCCTTTATGTCTGACAATATCTCCACATCGTTTCCGAATGTGAAAATACCATCTACATAATGTGCAAGGAAAACCACGCTTCCGCTGACACATAACTGCTACATGAAACTATCATTCTCGATAGACAATATTGAAATGTTTGTTACATGACCTCGAAGCACCTCTAAGTTCATACTTGAACTACCTTGGCTTCCAGACATGATGCTTTGCACATAACTTATCTGGTTGTTGAATACAGATGTCGTCACCTTTTTATCAAGGTATCCGTTTATAAAATACGGATGATGTCATCTATCTTCCAGATAGTTAGATTCATATGTGCTGTTATGGTTAAAAGAATTCGAATGGACTTAATAGTTGCAACCAGTGAGAAAGTCCTGTTGTGAAACATACCTTACTCACTAACCTAGACCGATTCGAGCATTTCTTTCCTTGTATATCAATCAGTTACTTATAGCTGGTAAGCTATTTGGTAGTCACTGATCCTCATACACAACCATAACCTTTACTGATTCATTTCTGAACCCATGACTTAACGTCATTAAACTGCATCGTTTGTCTTAACAGCTTCGTTACGCTTTAAGGGATAAGTACGATGTTGTTCGTTTAACTGGGAACAAGTCCAGAGACTGTTTCCATGAACTAGTACCACTAAGCTTGTTTAGGCAACCTCCCACTGCAACGATGCTCCTTTATGTTGTAAGTTAATGGTGCATTAATTTGTGGTTTACCACCTTGCACAGGTGACCGTGCAATTGGTACCATACCTTCTAAGGTATGCAAAATATGCCACGGGGTATTTCCTGATGGATTTGAATTGTCTTCTCTAAAACGTTAGAGAACAATCTCACATTTGGATTCATGGTTTTATCCTATACAACTTGCTTGTACCTAGGATACACAAAGCAACCATCCTTTTAGTTTACCTGGAATAGCCCACAAAGCAGTATTAGCTTAAACCTATCAGCTTAATAGTCGAATTACCCATCATTGCCCTTTTGACAGAGTCAAGGTCTGCTAGGGTATATGGAACTGATTTAGAAGATATTAGATTAAGTAACACATACAATTGCTTTTGGCGCTGTTCCCAAAACGAAAATTTGGCAAAGCTGGCATAACTTATAAACTTTTAAAGAATCTTATTTCGTTTTACCTACACTATCCAAATCGAAGAATAATAGATGTAGTTAACTGGGATGCAATCCCTTTGCTCTGTTAGATACTGTAAAACCCATCACTTAAGATACACCATTATGAACGAACCATAATGTTTTTACGGTCTTGTTCAACTTATTCTCTACCTTAGTCTTGAACGCTCTTGATTAAAGCAAGAGACTAAGACTTCTAGTGAACTAGATAAACATATCCAAATCTTAAATGATTACAGTATCAATGCCTGTTAAGGCAACTACGAAAGTAGACTCAAACCAGCAAACCAGAGCAAACACGAAATAATCTATAGAAATACAATCGCCTATTAAAGGTCTGGTTACAATCTTATACCTCTAAGCAGTTGTCATAAGTACCATTCTTAGGAATACCTGGAATGAATCCATAATTCCATGAATTAATTAAAACTACTTAGACTGATGTAACCTATCTCTATAGAGAATCTTTTAAATTATACCTTAGAACACTGATAGTTTATGTAATCAAGTAATGAAGAGATAATCATCTATAATAGAAAACACTATTATTCATTCATGATAGATAAACTCTATCGAACAACTGATAATCCATTACAATAGATGAAAAAATATGTTTATCAAAACCAAAACAACATCTCTTCAGAAACTTGAATTAAAACAGAGTTTTTAACATAAACTCAAAGTAAAATCTCCATCAGCTGAAGTAGTAACTTCCAGCATCAATCTTGGATATGGTAATCCCGCCATCTTCAAGCCCTAAGCTTGATTCCCTGCAAAGCGTAGCAAACACGATTAGTGACCTCAGTTACCACTACCCACTAAGGAGTAGAAAACCGATACTAAACATGTTTCAACAAGCAATGCAAAAGATGACGTACCTTCTCCCTTAGTTACCAAACTTGGACAATTTACTTTCCAGTGACCCTTCTTGCCACACTTGAAACATTTGTCCTTCTTGTTATCTTTCTTTCCTTCGTTCTCTCCTTTACCATTCTACTTCTTCATGTCATAATGACGTGATTTAGAAGAACTTTTAGCAAGAGATCTGGAATGAACTGATAAGGAAAGACTACTCCCACTGCTTCCTTCATTCCTCTTTTCTTTGACATCACTCTTTCGACTCGGAAGCAAATCAGAGTGATTCACATAAAAGACTAAAGAAGCTTCTGTTGACGCAAGATCCTTGAGCAGACTGTGAACAGTATACTCACTCTTGTTTTTCTCAACAGAAATTCTGAAGTCATCAAATGACTTCGGTAACGTGTTGAGTATCAAGTCAATTTTGACATCATTGTCAATTTGACCACCCATTAATGTGTACTCATCTATGAGTTAGATGAGTGATTCCACATGTTCACGTACCGAACAGTTCCGACCCATTTTATGTCTTACAATGCGCTTGATAAGACTGGATCTAGCATGTCCATCGAGTCCGCCATATGCTACGTCAAGACGTCGCATAATGTCACACGCAAGCCATACATCACTATAATGAGGACGCAGTGCATCTGACATACCAGCCAAGATATATTGTCTGGCCATGCCATTCGACCACTGATCACTGCTATTTCTAACAGATTAATTATAATAACAGCGGCAAATAAATTTGTAAACCCTAAGGTTATCGATCCAGGGGAATTGTGTGGGGAAACTATCCTATGTACTAGCTATAATCCTAAGATTCATTGTTTGAGGAATTCAAAATCAGGGTTTTAACTTCGAAAATAAAGATAACGATACTTGAAAATTAAAGAAGTTATGGAAAGCAAATTAAAGAACACAGATTCTAGGGAAGAACTCTTATTATGGATAACATGTAGGAATCAATTAATTTAACAGGTGGAATACTGCAATGATGTTATATCTCCTTGTTTGGCAAATATAACCTAGATTACTAATTAGTGACTCATCTCCGCTCGGTCTCAAAGTACACCAAACTAGTCAATCCGATAAGCAAATCAGTTCAATTCCTACATCTAGTACATCTGTTTGGATAGTGTAGATCGTATCATGTATTCCTATTCCCACTATGAATATTCACCTCTCGGTCCTTCTATCAATAGCTAGACATCTAAATTAATCGTCACCTCTCGGTCCTTGAATTAATCTAGAATTATAGAATAAACACAGGAATCATGAACCTAATTAATTAATCCTAACATGCATCCATAATAATATCAACCCCTAGAACCCGCTAGGGTTTCTAGCCACTCATCGTAGATAGAAATCCAAAAGAAAACATATTAAATTGCGTAAACATAAAAGAACTTACAAGAAAAATAAAGGGTTTTGTGTTCCCCAAGTCTCCAAACTCTAAAAACTCTAAAATATGATTGTATGCAATAGGGAATGCTGAAAAATCGAATTTACATAAGTATTTATAGTGGTGGATGCGTATCCTATCAAATCTAGGGCTAAAGATATGAATAAATCCGTTTTTCCTCGAATTTTTGCTCCAGCAGACACCTCCGCGTCAATCGCTTCTGATTCACGTCGATCGACGGGAGTTCTTGGTCGCCGTCGATCGATGCCAAATGGCATCTGTCGACGCAGCTTTTCGCCCTCCTGCGCGGTCTCACGGTTTTGGCCATAACTTTCTCTACCAAACTCCGATTGACCCGATTCCAGTTGCATTGGAAAGCTAACTCAAAGCATCATCCATTGCCATGTGCCAATAGCTCGAATTCTTCTTGTGGACGAAATCGTCACTGCTATTCTTACACGTCACTGCTTCCGGAACGGATTTCTCGTGAACTTAGGCCTAAAACCCTACAAAAACACCAAAACGCGCATAATACCACCTAATATAGACTCATGCACATAGGGGTGAGCAAAACCGAACCAAAAATCGAACCAAACCATAAACCAGCAATTTATATATTAATTTCGGTTCGGTTTATATATTAATTTCGGTTCGGTTCGGTCTGGATTTTTTGAAACCGCCAAAATTCAGTTCGGTTCGGTTTTAACCAAAATATGGCGGTTTGGTTCGGTTTGGGCGGTTCGGTTCGGTTCGAGCGGTTTGGATATGAATTTATAGATTTGAACTTAGATTTGAATTATTATTTTTGAACTTGTTTATTTGAATTTATGAGTTAGACTTGTTTGTTAAACTTGTGGGATTATATTTGGTGTATTTGGATTTTTAATGAATGTTGGAACATGAAAATGTATGTTTTTGTTGGGAAATTTGTCTAAGGTTTCCTTTCCCAGTAGCTTAATTATTTAGATTATAGTTTTGGTGGATCAAATCCTAAGTCCTACCAGCGTCAGTTGTCTCTACATAGCTCTAGTCTTAAATGTAAAGTCCTGTTTAGGTCTTTTGAGTTGTAAGTCGCAGCTGATCAAGACTCATGCTGACACTGTTCACCAGCATGAGAAGAGCTTACCATTGGCTACTGTTCACCAGTTGGGAAAAGTCTCATCAGCAGGCGGCTGACAAAGACTCGCGCTGACACTGTTCACCAGCGGTGAGAAGTGCTTATGACTGGCTACTGTTCACCAGTTGGGAAGGGGTTCATCAGCAGGCGGCTGACAAACCTTACCAGGGGAATACATGCTTACACTATTCACCAGCGGTGATTTCACCAGTCATGGGAGATTTCGAGAAGAGTTAACATCTAGAGATTTGGTAGACTTTGATGATGCCAGGGCAAGTCACCAGCAGAGACTGCCAGCACAAGATCACCAGTATGATCTACCAGTCAGATGTTACCAGCAGAATTCCAGATTCTCTCTCCCAGCGCCGTAGAGACAAGAAGAAGATTCTCTGAGGAATCGACTGACAAAGGATGACTTTAAGGAAGGATAACTTAAAGTCTATCAGTCACAAGACGCCAGTCTTATTCCTCGGACTGACAGAGAGAGCCGTTCTGACACAAAGAGATCTGTGTCAGATAAAGCGGTCTTAGGTATGGCCATTCTCCGGAAAAGCATACCTGCCGTCGTCAGAAGGACATCCGAGGTCTGACACCTTTCTGGATGCGTCCAAACGGCTAGAAAGTTTGAATCGGTTCCTGCGGCTATAAATACGTCGCAACTACCAACATTCAAAGCTCTAACTCTGGCACTCTCTCTCTCTCGCTAGAAGCTCGGTTGACACATTGAATACTCAGATATCTCTGCTCAACCACCGAAATTACTGCAAGTTATTTCGAGGCTTTTCAAAAAGCTTTCCGTGTGTTGATTTATTCAAACACGAGACTTCAAGCTTTACGCTTGTAAGTTTAGAGATCTCATTTGGTGTTCTTTCTCTTCGAGGAAGTTCACAGCAGCTCCTGTGCACTCTAGCACTTGAGTTATTACGGGCATTCTGCCGTAGAGACCATTACGTTCTTGGGAGAACTAAACACCCAAATCGCTGTGGAGGTTGAAGTGACGTGCTCGCACTCCATCAGCAGAAGAGAGCTGAAGAGGAAACCAGGACCGGGAGCGGTTGATCTAGTGAACTGGTGGACAAGGCATTCACCAGCTAGAGATAGATCGTAGGCAACCTGTAACCGATTGCTCATAGTGAAATTTCCAGTGCTTCGACTGGAGAGTGGACGTAGATCGATTGATCGAACCACTATAAATCCTTTTGTCATTTATCAGTTTTCTGCTTTACATTCTGATTTAAAACCCAGCACTCAAGTGCTGGTGTATGTTCTGAAACTGATATAATTGTGCAAACTTGGCTAAAATATTCTAAGTATTAAATCACCAGCTGACCAGTTACCAGTTGTCAGCTGCGTACTTAGTAACCAGCACCAGCTGACCAGTTGCCAGTTGTCAGCTGTGTGCTAGTAGCGTGCAAAGAAATCAATTAACTTTATTTCCGCTGCGTATTGAAACGTGTTTAAACTCTGAAAAACCGGGACCAACAAGTGGTATCAGGCGCGATCGGTCTTTCTAGACTGGTCGTACACTGAGTCGCTTAGGACCGAGATCCAAGTTTCCTTGCACTCTACTCTTTCTGTCTGTTGATTAGCTCAGGTACACAAGATGAATGTCCCGAAGCTGATGAACTACAATCCAGAGAAGCATGAAATATGGCGAAAGAGGTCGTTCATTCAGCTGAAAAGCATCCATCCGGAGATGAAAGACGTGCTGGAGAAAGGGCCGATCGAGATCACCAAGACGAGGCACCAGTTAGGAGATCAACCAGCTGCTGAGATTCCAAAGCCCCCAGAAGAATGGAACGCTGAAGACAGGAGGCGGAATCTGCTGGACTCCGTTGCTCTCGATATGATCCTATCATCTCTCCCAGAACCGCTGATGGAGGAAGCCCTCCAGTTCGACACCGCCAAGGCAGTGTGGGACTATATTGATAGTCTCTGTACTGAGACAGATCAGATGAAGCGCAACAAGTTGCAAGTTGCGGTGGACAAATACGAGTCATTCCAGATGCTGACTGGTGAAACCATCAAGGAGATGGAGGCTAGATTCTATGCCATAGTCAGCGAGCTGAAGTCCTTGGACAAGGAGTACTCGAATGCAGAGCTAAATGCTAAGATCCTGTCAAAGATGCCCAAGGAGGACTGGTTTGTGAAGACCACATCTCTTAAGGAGAAGGATCTATCCAAGATGACTCCCAAGGAGCTATTTGCTCAGCTCCAAGCACATGAGTGGGATATCCAAATGGTGAACAAAAATGAAGCCATTCGGACCGTTGGATCTCCCAGCATCAAAATACAAGACGAAGCCTACTTCGTCAAGAGGGATTTCAAGTGGAAGAACAAGAAGCCCTTCCACACTGACAGACCTGCTGGGACGCACAACCAGCAGAAAGAGATCCCATCCCCTTCGGGATCTAGCTTAAAAGGCAGCGAGAGCTCTATCGCAGATCTTGAGCAACAGATGAAGAGACTGGCTGTTCTACTGGAGAAAGCCAAGGCGAAACAGGGAGCTTCTCTCAGCTCATCTGATGGAAAATTTGTCAAGAGAGCTCCCCGCGCATGTTATCAGTGCCAATCCCCTGACCATCTCAAATTTGAGTGTCCACAAGTGGATAGAGAAGAGCGGGAAAGGCTGAAGAAGCTCTTTGAAGAGCGAGCATCGAAGGCCGTTGCCAAGGCGATGCTGACAAGGACAGAGGTTCCTGATATTCCTGACCATGACGACGGAGAGTATGAGTCAGATGAAGAGTCCGAAGAGGAAGCGCTACTGGCGCTGATGGTAGCTTTTGGAGAGGAAGCACATGAAGAATGTGCTGATAGTGAGGAGGAACAAGCACTTGCTGCTGACGACCAGGTACATTCTGTTCCCTCATTGCACATCATGTCTCCATGCATCCTAGACGATGCTGAGTCGCATTGCTCCGACTCAGAGGTTGTCACTATAGACATTCTTCAACAAGAATTTCTTAAATTTTATGAAATAAAGAATGTCTTGGCTGGCGAAAACACCTCGCTAAAAAATCAGATTTCTATTTTGACCAATGAGATTGAAAAATCTAGGTCAATCGGTGAAGAGCTAGCCACTCTGAAAAAGACTCACTTTGAATTGCTTCAAAACTTTCAAATTGCAAAAACTGAGCGAGATAATTTTCACAACATCGTTCTGGAGCAAGAAAATAAAATAAATCATTTCAATAAAGGCTCCAAGGATTTGGAAAAGGCTCTATCTCATTGGAGAAAGCCTACCGATAAATCCGGGTTGGGATTTGAAAAAGATTTGAGCATAAACCAACCCGAACTCACAGCTAAAAAGGGTAAGGGAAAACTGGTAAATGCATCAGCACCAGCTGGCAAAACCAGTCAGTCCCGTCTGGCCGATCAGCACAGGAATAATAAGACCAGATACATAGGTGAGTCATCACGACAAAAACCTCAACTGGCAAAATCCTCTGCTGACAGGACGCCAGCACACCCTAAGACGCAGACTAAGCCGAATAATTCTAAGGCAATGAAGTCAGCGTCAGCTGCCAGTGGAATCCGACAGCCAGCACCAGCTGTCAAGAGAATCCACGCACAACCTCATAAGTATGCCAGTCACCAGCATACTTACAAGGGATCCCAATCTCAGAGAAATTCTGAGAGAAGGACAATACCTGATAGGAGGAATACCTATCAGAGGCCTGAGCCCAATCACAAGTTTTCTCAAAGGGCTGTGAAGGCTAACCATGGTGGTCCGCGCTCTCAGAGACCACCAAGGCAACACAATGTACCGGAAAAACATTTCCGAAGCTCTCAGCGGAAGCGCACTTCCAAAGGAGATACACACACAGCCGCACCTTCCCAAACCAATCTCATGCATTATCTCAAAAGGAAGGGAAAGGCTACTAATGATGTCAGCAAGGGTAAAACCAAGCTGAAAATCACTCAAGTCTGGATTCCGAAAGGAATTATCCAGCGATCTAACCCTACAGGACCCGCAGATGATCGGGGACCTAAATGAATTCCATTTCTTTCTTGCAGGTACAGGATCATGCAACACAGCTTCAGAGGTCGAGAGAGTGGATCCTAGATAGTGGGTGTTCAGCTCACATGACTGGTGAAGAGGATCTGTTTGCAGATCTCATTAAGGTCAAAGGACCTCCAGTTATTTTCGGTGATAACTCTAAGGGCAGAGTTATTAGCAAGGGCTGCATCGAGAAGGACGATGTCAGAATTATAAATGTATCCCTTGTTACCTCTCTCAAGCACAACCTCCTGAGTATCAGTCAGCTGTGCGATAGTGGATACACTGTTCACTTTGGGAAATCAGAGTGCCAGATCAAGGATGAGAAGACTGGCGAGATCAAGCTGAGAGGTATTCGGAACGGAGGACTTTATACCGTTGACTGGCAAAGCGGGAAGACAGATTCATGCTTCGTGGCCACCAGTTCTATGGAAACTAACTGGCTGTGGCACAAAAGGTTGAGTCATCTGAATTTCAGAACCATCAACTACCTGGCCAAGCATGATCTTGTGGAAGGACTTCCCAAGGGAGGATTCAAGAAGGAAGGGATTTGCAAAGCATGCCAGCAGGGCAAGCAAACTAAGAAGTCCTTCAAGAACCAGTCGCCAGTCTGCCCCAGTACCAGTCGGGTACTCGAATTGCTACATATGGATCTCTTTGGACCAGTAGCACCTCAAACCATTGGAGGAAGACGCTATTCGCTGGTGGTAGTCGATGACTACTCGCGCTATACATGGGTAAAGCTTCTCAGATCCAAGGATGAAGTGAAAGTCATTCTTCCAGATTTGATTGTCAAAGCACAGAAACAGAGAGAAGCTACTGTAAAGCGGATACGGTCAGACAATGGGACGGAATTCTGCAACAGTCTACTGATGGATTTTTGCACAGAAGCCGGCATTAAGCATGAAAGATCTGCACCAAGGCAACCGCAGCAGAATGGACTGGCAGAACGTAGGAACAGGACGCTGAAAGAAGCAGTCCGGTCCATGCTGGCAGAATCCGGCTTAGGACAGAGTTTTTGGGGAGAAGCGTTGGTGACGGCTTGCTATACTCAGAATAGAAGCGGGATCAACGACAGACTCCAGAAAACTCCCTACGAAGTGTATTTTGGTCGTAAGCCTTCCTTAGCTCATCTCCGTGCTTTCGGTTCACCATGTTATATCCATAATAATGGTAAGTCGAAGTTAAATGCTTTTTCGCCTAAAGCTGATGAGGGTGTCCTTGTTGGATATGGACATCCCTCTCACAAGGGCTATAGAGTATTTAACAAGACCACCAAGCTTGTGGAAATAACATGCAATGTTGTGTTTGATGAAGCTACTTTAGTGCGCAGGACATTACGACAACTAGCTGAAGATGTTCCTGAGGTCAATGATGTCGTTGACCAGTTGGGCAGGAATTCTTCCAATGCTCAACCAACTGGTTTGACTAGACCTATGACTGGATCATCTTCACAACCAGTATCCTCGGTTGCCCATCAGCAATCCGGGAGGGTCGGTGATGCAAATGACCTTGCTGAGACCTTATACTCAATCTCCCTGAGTGGAACTGGCAATAACCCAGGGGGAACTCCATCTGGAATTTTTTGAACCAGAAATAGCTGACGAACCAGCTGGAGTGGATGCACCAGCTGACGGTGTAATTATCGCCGAAGGATCAGGAGATCAGTCAGAGAGTGAAGCTGACGAAGAAGAAGTTCCGACTGGTGAAGGTCAACCACCAGTTGCAATTGCTGCTCCGACTGGTGAAGTTTAGGAAGCACCAGTCATCAGAACAGAAGAACCAACGCCAGCAGATTCTCATCTTCCCAAATGGCTGAGAAATCACCCATCCGAGGCTATTCTCGGTAATCCAGAAGGTTCTGTTCAGACTCGACACGGCAGTGCGCTCCTGACTTGCTTTATTTCTCAAGAGGAACCTACTTCCATAGGAGTTGCGCTACAATCTGCCGATTGGATCAATGCCATGCAAGAAGAACTTGCAGAATTCACTCGCAACAATGTTTGGGACTTGGTAGAGAGACCATCACATCAGTCAGTGATTGGCACCAAGTGGGTTTTCAAGAACAAGCGAGATGAGAATGGCATTGTAATCAGAAACAAAGCTCGTTTAGTCGCCAAAGGTTACAAGCAATGTGAAGGCATCGACTTCGACGAGACCTTCGCACCAGTTGCAAGAATGGAGGCGATACGGCTGTTTCTTGCATATGCAGCGTATCATGGTTTCACGGTATTCCAAATGGACGTGAAGAGCGCCTTCTTGAATGGCGAGCTAAAGGAGGAAGTATACGTCGAACAACCTCCAGGCTTTGAAATAGGCACCAAGGTGTACAAGCTGAGAAAGGCCCTGTATGGATTGAAACAGGCGCCCAGGGCTTGGTACGAGACGCTGTCACAATTCCTAATCAGTAATGGATTTAGGAAAGGGAAGATCGACAGGACCCTCTTCATCATCAAGGATGCTGATGATATGCTAATGGTGCAGATATATGTCGATGACATCATATTCGGGTCAAAGAATATATTTCTCTGTGAGAAGTTTTCTCAACTGATGCAAAACTCATTCCAGATGAGTATGATGGGCAAATTAACATACTTCCTAGGACTCCAGGTCCAGCAGTCAGCTGATGGGATTTTCATTAATCAGCGGAAGTATGCCAAGGACCTAATTCAGAAATATTGCCCAGAGAAGACTAAGGCTCTCAGAATACCGATGAGCACCAGTTGCCAGATCTTTCTTGATGAAGAAGGAGAATCAGTTGATCCTTCCAGCTACAGAGGTATTATTGGATCACTTCTCTATCTGACTGCCAGCAGACCCGACATTTCATACTCAGTCGGAGTGTGTGCCAGATATCAAGCCAATCCAAAGAAGTCACACATGGAGGCTGCTAGGAGAATAGTGAAATACCTCAAAGGAACTGAATCACTTGGTCTATGGTACCCCAGGAATGATGAGCTTACACTCATTGGGTATTCAGATTCAGATTTTGCTGGATGCCGAATAGATAGAAAAAGCACCAGTGGTACGTGTCAGTTTCTAGGACACAAGCTAATCAGCTGGTTTAGCAAGAAGCAACACTCAGTTGCTACATCTACTACTGAGGCTGAATATGTTGCCGCTGCCAGTTGCTGTGCTCAAATTCTATGGATCAAGCAACAACTGGAAGACTATGAAGTGGACACTGGTTGTGTACCCATCTATTGCGACAACAGCAGCGCTATGTGCATAACGAAGAATCCGGTTCATCACTCTAGGACCAAGCACATAGATATCCGACATCACTTCATACGTGATCATGTCGAGAAGAAGGATATCAGCGTAGAATACATCAGAACTGACGATCAACTGGCTGATATTTTCACCAAACCTTTGCCAGAAGCAAGATTCAAGGAGTTGTGCATCAAACTCGGTCTTATGGAGATTGATGCGAGCCCTAATATTGAGGAAGAATGAGTCCCAGCTCTCATTCCGTTGTTGCTTTTCTGAAGGATGCTGATTAAGACTAAGTCCAAGCTCTTAGTCTTCATGTTTTTCTTTGTGGTAGCTCAAAACCACAGATGGTACCTACTGGCAGAACTTATTCCATAAACAACGAAGGAAATGAGTCCCAGCTCTCATTTCATATTTGTCAGTAGACGAACACCATCAGCAGAAGAAAGTGGGTCCCAGCTCCCAATTCAAGCTACGGTGAGAAGATGGATTCCTGAAGGAGAAGATTATGAGGAATAAAATTGAGTCCAAGCTCTCAATTTTCTTAATCCTTCAAGTTGTCAGCAGACAACTGGCGAATTTCCTACGACTGATGGAATTGAGTCCCAGCTCTCAATTTATCCTAGTACTCGAGTACCAGTCGTAAGTATCAGTTGTCAACTGGTAAGGAGGCCATGCTGACATTGGGAAGTGATCAACTGGCATATCCTGCTGATGACCAGTTATATTACTGATGACCAGTTGAGTCCCAGCTCTCAACTGACGGTCTCTTGAAGTTCAAGAGTCGTGCCAGCTGTCGCAGAAATGGCGGGATTGTTCAAATCCTCTTGCGTGTGCGTATCTCAGAATTTAATGCGACATTTAATGCTACATTTAATGCGCACAGTGACTGCGCGGTCAAAAGGACATTTGCGACCAATCAGAGAGCGCCATGTCAGCTACACGGCGTTGCCCACGTCAGCACGTCCACGCACGTCGCCAAAGGGAATCGTGCCAGCTGATGACCGTCGATCCTCACTTTTGACGAATTAATCTCGTCCATCCAAACCAGCTTGGCACCAGTATAAATAGCGATCATTCATGATCGGGAAAACTCTTATCATTCCTTCATATTTTCCGAACATATTTTCCGATTCCAAACACTTATTCCCAGAAAATATGGCATCTTCATCCAAACTCGCTGCTGATAAATCATCTTCTTCTACTGAATCCTTAGACTTACCATTAGCCGAAGCTCACATGCCTACTTTTACAGGCATTGTGAAGGAAGAAGATATTGATTATACCCATCCTTTCAGCAAGCTCGTCTCGCTGAATAAAGCAGCCACCCGCCATCGTCTCTCTCACGCACAGATTCGCACCGCCCAAGTCCAGAAGGAGAAAATCTTGAATGATAAACTGGCCGAGAAACATTTCGGCGAGGAGCTGATGGAGATGATCGACCACGAACAGCTCTGATCGTACTTGACGGCAACCCCCAGGACCTTCCACCCACATCTCGTCGCCGAGTTCTATGCTCGCGCGGTGATTGCTGACGACAGGAAGTCCTTCACCACGTCAGTGTTCGGACATCTGATAACTATCGACGTAGAGTACCTAGCCAACCTATTTGGGCTGAGGAGTACTGGTGAAGAGGTGGCCACGTACTTCAAGGACGATACGGTGGAGTTCCGGAGGAGGTGGACCGAATGGAAGAAGCCAGAAGTGACTGTCTTCAAAACGGGGATGAAGAAGTCAGAAATGGAAGATTTCTGGCAGATGGTGTGTGACATTGTAGTGCGCATGCTACAATGCGAGGTCGGCTCCTATGCCGAACTGAGCCTGAAGAAATTCTCAGTTATGTGCGCGTTGGAGGATGGCATATATGGCAACTGGGCTGAATTCATCTTCGGCCGGTTGCTGGAGAATGTAGAGAAGAACAGTACGGTGAAGGCTGAAGGCAAGTTTCTCCACGCAGTGTCTTTTGGCCTGCGCATCAGCCACATACTGGAAGTGGAGATGGGAGACCGGATCGACCAGGGGGAGCAACTGGTCGGGTCAGACTTCATCCCAGCCACAAAGGTGAAATTACCTGTCCCCGACTACAAGAAGCCACGCCGGCTGAAGGGGAAGACGGCTGTGGACCCCGAAGAGTCTGTTTCTGAAGAAGATGCAGAACAGACATGGGAGGAAGTGCCAGCTGTGGCTCTCCCACTGCCAGCTGCGGCCAAGGATGAGCTTAAAAGGAAGCTAGAGGTCGAATCCTTATTCGTCTCTATGGAAGATGCAGTGGAGAAGGCAACTGGCATACATCCACGGGCATCAGCACCAGTGCCAGCCCCCAAGCCCACTTCAAGCAAGAAGCCCAAGACCCACCAGCGCCA
>JAPKLW010000447.1:460946-498834 GCA_026898455.1 Plectranthus barbatus
GCTTTCATCTATTCCTTAAACACTTGAGAGTTGAGCGATACACTTCCTGTGAGTTCCTCTGCTGTTGATGAATTTTGTGAGGGATTGCACTTTAATCGCATGATCTTTCGATTTCTTTCTTGCCTATTGATTGAGGACAATCAAACGTTCAAGTTTGGGGGGTTTGATAAGCTCATTATTTTACTCGCTTATCTATATTATTTTCTACTATTTTATGTAGTTTTATTGAGTTTATATATATATTCTATGCATGAGTCTATATTAGGTGGTATTATGCGAATTTTGGTGTTTTTGCAGGGTTTTAGGCCTAAGTTCACGAGAAATCCGTTCCGGAAGCAGTGACGTGTAAGAGTAGCAGTGAAGAGTTCTTCCACAAGAGGAATTCGAGCTATTGGCACATGGCAATGGATGATGCTTTGAGTTAGCTCTCCAACGCAATTGGAATCGGGTCAATCGGAGTTCGGGAGAGAAAGTTATGGCCAAAACCGTGAGACCGCGCAGAAGGGGCGAGAAGCTGCGTCGACAGACGCCAATAAGCATCGATCGACGCCGACCAAGAAGCCACTTCGATCGACATGGATCAGCCACGATCGACGCGAGGCTGTCTGCTAGAGCGAAAATTCGAGGAAAAACAGATTTATTCATATCTTTAGCCCTAGATTTGATAGGATACACATCCACCACTATAAATACCTATGTAAATTCGATTTTTCAGAACTCTCCATTACACCCCATTAATTCCTTTTCATATTTTCGTTCTACAATTTGATTTTGAGAGTTTGGAGACTTGGGAAACACGAAACCCTTTTATTTTCTTGTAAGTTCTTTATGTTTATGCAATTTAATATGTTTTCTTTTGGATTTCTATCTGCGATGAGTGGCTAGAAACCCTAGCGGGTTCTAGGGGTTGATATTATTATGAATGCATGTTAGGATTAATTAATTAGGTTCATGATTCCTGTGTTTATTCTATAATTCTAGATTAATTCAAGGACCGAGAGGTGACGATTAATTTAGATGTCTAGCTATTGATAGAAGGACCGAGAGGTGAATATTAATAGTGGGAATAGGAATGCATGATACAATCTACACTATCCAAACAGATGTACTAGACTGTAGGAATTGAACTGATTTGCTTATCAGATTGACTAATTTGGTGTACTTTGAGACCGAGCGAAAATAGTCACTAGTTAGTAATCTAGGTTATATTTGCCAAACAAGGAAATATAGCATTGTTCCAGTATTCCACCTGTTAAATTAATTGATTCCTACATTTCATCCATAATATGAATTCTTCCCTAGAATCTGTGTTCCTTTAAATTTGCTTCCAAAACTACTTTAATTTTCTGCATTGTTTTCTTTACTTTTATAAAACCCTGATTTTGGATTTCTCAAACAATGAATCTTAGGATCATAGCTAGTATATAGGATAGTTTCCCCACACAATTCCCCTGGATCGATAACCTTAGGGTTTACAAATTTATTTGTCGCTGTTATTATAATTAATCTGTTAGAAATAGCAGTGATCACCTGCTCTGCTTGAACTGCTTGTGCTACTTGAAATTGCTCTCTAAGTTGTCGAACCTCATTCATGAACTCTCTTTGCTCCTCAAGAGTCATGTTTTGGAGTGGTGCTTTTGGTGGTTGCTCCATCTCAGGCTCTCTTTCCTTGTTCTTTCCTCTGCTTTTGTTTCTCCGACAGGTAGCTTCAATTTTTGAATCGAAGGCTTCAAGATTCTTCCCCCGAGCTCTTGTGTTCATGCACCTGAAGAGAAAATAGAAAACTAGGAATCAGTCTCTATGTCGACCGACAGGGTGACTGTCGATCGACACGAATGCTGCTTCTGTGTCGAGACAGAGCCTCTGTCGATCGAAACAGAAGCAAAAATCTCTCACACACACACGCGAACAGAAATTAAAAACTCAATCCAGAAAATATCAAACAATCCAATAACAAAATAAAATCTGACTATCCCCGGCAACGGCGCCAATTTGATGAACGCTGTAAAATACAGCAGCAAATAAATTTATAGACCAAAGGAATGTTGAACCTACAGGGATAGTGCAACGAAGTCATCTCATGTACTGGACACAGTTTATCAATTGTTTGTTTGAGTTAATCCAAATTTGAATAGGGTTTTTGTTTTCAAAATAGAAAAATAACTTGAGAATAAAATTAAATAATAGAAAGCACAGATTCTAGGGAAATCAACCAATCCAATCCAACATGCATAAACAATCAATCCAAACCTAAAATAATTATTAAGGTGGGAAATCTGTCAAATTGGAATTAATTCCTTTGTTGGGCAATTAAAACCTAGATTACTAGAAAGTGAATTTAACCTCTCGGTCTCAAGAACACAAACTAGTCAATCTCAATAAAGATACAGATTTGAAAGCCCTACAACTAATTCTTCCTTTTAAGACAGAAAACAGTTGTATCAAAATTATATTTTCCTATTATTAATTATCTCCTCTCGGTCTCAAGTTAATAATTATAAACCTAATCCAATTTTCATCTCTCGATCCTTCAATTGAAAATAGATTTTAAAATCAAAACCATATAATTCGAACCTATTAATTAGGGTTTAGATTTAATTGAATTAACACATG
The DNA here is from genome assembly GCA_026898455.1 of Plectranthus barbatus. NCBI lineage: Eukaryota > Viridiplantae > Streptophyta > Magnoliopsida > Lamiales > Lamiaceae > Plectranthus > Plectranthus barbatus. The sequence continues at coordinate 463,560 of JAPKLW010000447.1, forward strand.
CTAAAGAGGATGGAGAAACCCTAGAACCTGTTAAGAGCTCTAGCCTAACATAATTGAAATAAATATTGCAGTAAATATAAATAAGCTTACTTGAATCATTAAAGAAATAGGAACCTTGAATGTCTTGAAAAACTCCAAAGCTGAATTATTCTAAGTGTAATAAGGCATAAAAGAAGTACAAAAAAAACAGTCTCATTTTCGTGCCTAAAAGCTCATATTTATAGAGGGGGGGAAAGACCTAATTTGAGTATTGGATCAAAATAGCAAAAACTGCCAAAACAGGCCAAAAACAGCCTTTTCGGACCTCCGTGTCGATCAACAGGCAGGCTGTCGATCGACACAACCATCCAGTCCGAATCCGGGCTGAATTTTGTGACGATTCTGCAATTTTAACCTCTGTTTCGATCGACAGAGAGGATTTCGATCGACAGGAATGCATCTGTCTGCGCAGTCTCACGGTTTTGGCCATAACTTTTGCATCCGATCTCTGATTGACCCGATTCCAGTTGCGTTGGAAAGATAATTCATAGATCTTTCCATCCATGTGCTCCATTAACTCAGATTCCATATGTGGAAGAATTCGTGACTGTTCCTTTGAACATCATCTGCTTTCGGTACGGATTTCCAATGAATTTGGCCTAAAACCTGCAAAAATCACCCATCAAAGGCATAACACCCTCTAAAGTAGACTCATGCACAAAAATAAGTAAAAACATAACATAAAGCACTTGAAACAATGGAGAAAAATATAGATAAGTGAGTATAAATATGAGCTTATCAATGGACACCTGCTTTTGAAGTAGCAGGCTGCACTACTCGTGGATCTTCACCGTCTCGTTCTCCACGAACTGATTCTTTCCACTCATCAATTTCCAGAGGTACTTCATGTACCCTGGAATCTCCTTTAGTGCTTCGATCAGCGGGATGTTGATGTTGACCGTCTACAGATTCTCCACAAATCTGAAGAACTTCTCGTACTCTTTCTGCTTCGTGAACCTTTGTTGGAATGGCGAAGGAGGGGGTTGATCTTCAGACTGCTTCAGCTTTGTGCATGGAACAGACTTTGGCGTCGATCGACGGGGCTTTCTCTTCTGCGTCAATCGACGTGGATGGTGCGTCGATCGACGTGCATCCCTGTCCTGCACAGTTTTGTTCCTTTTCGCCTCCAGAATCGTTCACAGCCATCTCGGGACCCTTGTAGCTCGTCCCAGACCTCAGAGTAATAGCCTTCACTGGCTTTTCCTTTGCGGGGTTCACCTCTGTCGTACTCGGAAGCTGTCCAGGCTTGTGTTGGTTGCCGAGTGTGGTGGCAATCTAGCTCGATTGTGTGTCCATCATCTGAAGATGTTTCATCATCAGCTACATGTGGTTGGCCATCCCCTTCACCTCGGTTTATACTTTCCCAAACCGGTTATCCGAGCTCTTGATGAATTTCTCAAGCGTCTCCTCCAGCATGAATTTCTTCCTTTCCATGATTTCTCCTCGAGTACCTACATCAAAACCAGACGGAGGGTGTTATGCAGCAGAAGGGTTATAATAATAAAAACCAGGGTGAGATCGCCCATGGTTGTATTGATACCCCTGATTGCCTCGGTAGTTATTGTGATAACCACCACCAATGTAGTTCACCTCCATCCCGGCAGTTCCAGACGAACTGCTTGCACCCCGGTTGATGTAGTCAGCCTCCACCGGAACAATGGCCATGCTCGGCTCTGCAACAGCTGCAGCTTGTGAGGTGCTCAATTTTTCAATCTCTTCCCGGAGCTTTTTCACCTCGGCAACCACATTGATTTCTGGCTTGGCTTCCACAGCTTTGACCGAAATCTGTCTATCAGTTGGGCATTGGTGGCTATTCAGCGCCGTGTCTACCAGCAACCTCATACTTTCTGCAACACTCTTCTTCATCAGTATACCACCAGCCGATGCATCAACCAGCTCCTTCATGTGAGGATTCAACCCCTCATAGAAATGGAACACTTGCATCTCCAGATCGATGCCATGTCCAGGATAAAGTCGTAGAAGCTCTTTGTATCTCTCTCAGGCCTCGTAGAGTGACTCATCATACATCTGCTTAAAAGTAGTAATGGCAGCTTTCCTCTTCAGCAGTAGGCTCGGTGGGAAGTAGTTGGTGAGAAACTCTGCTCGAAGATCCTCCCATGTCCCGATTTGACCCTTATCCAGTCCAGCAAACCAAGATCGTGCCTTGTCTCTGAGTGAGAACGAGAACAGTTTCATCCTTATTACATCTTGGGTTACTCCATTCGGCTTCACAGTGTTACACACCTCGATGAATTGGTTAAGGTGGGTATATGGATCTTCCACAGCTCTCCCCGCAAACTAATTTTGCTGCACCATCTGAATCAGGCCCATGCGCAGCTGGAAGTTGTTGGCATCGATGCCAACTCTAAATCCAGCCTCCGCTTGCTGTGGAAGAAATCGATCCAAGATAGATCTTTGCGGGATCACAACTTGCCTATCGTTCAACTCTGCCAGTCTTGCAGCTTGTTCCGCCTGAGTAGCCTGGGCTGCTTGCAGTTGTGCTCTCAGTTGTTGTACTTCATTCACAAATTACCTCTGCTCCTCGGGAGTCATATTTTGCAGAGGTGCTTCAGGATTCTCAGCCATCTCTCGTTGTCTTTCTTTTCCTTTATTTTTGATTTTCGTGCAAGTTGCTTCAATTTCAGGGACAAAGGCCTCGAGTGTTTTTCCTTTGGCTCGCGTGTTCATGCACCTGCACAGAAAATAGGTAAATATCAGTTCAGCATCGATCGACGTGGATTCAACGTCGACCACTTTCTTGCATAGATCGACGTGGATGTCACGTCGATCGATGCAAGAAAGTGGGCGGCGCCAATCAACGTAAGGTGTCCATCGATCAACGCAATAAGATGATCGATGTGGATCGACGCTAAGGGGCATCGATCGACGTGGAATGCAGAAACGAAAACTCACACATGCACACGTACAGAAAAATAAAACTCAATCCAACAAATTCTAGGACGAACTAGTAACAAGATAAAATCTAACAATTCCCCGGCAACGGCGCCAATTTGATCACTGCTTTTTCTAACAGATTAATTATAATAACAGTGGCAAATAAATTTGGAAACCCTAAGGTTATCGAATCCAGGGGAATTGTGTGGGGAAAATATCCTATGTACTAATTATGGTTGTAAAATCTATCGTTTGAGTGAACAGAAAATCAGGGTTTTGATTGGAAAATAAAGATGACAATGCTGAAAATTAAAGGGGTTTTGAAATCAAATTTAAAAGAACACAGATTCTAGGGAAGAATTCTTATTATAGATAACATGTAGGAATCAATTAATTTAACAGGTGGAATACTACAACAATGCTATATTTCCTTGTTTGGCAAATATAACCTAGATTACTAATTAGTGACTATCTCCGCTCGGACTCAAGTATACCAAATTAGTCAACCTGATAAGCAAATCAGTTCAATTCCTACAGTCTAGTACATCTGTTTGGATAGTGTAGATTGTATCATGCATTCCTAATCCCACTATCAATATTCACCTCTCGGTCCTACTATCAATAGCTAGACATCTAAATTAATCATCACCTCTCGGTCCTTGAAGTAATCTAGAATTAAAAATAAACACAGGAATCATGAACCTAATTAATTAATCCTAACATGCATCCATAAAAATATCAAACCCTAGAACCCGCTAGGGTTTCTAGCCACTCATCGCAGATAGAAATCCAAAAAAAAACATATTAAATTGCATAAACATAAAGAACTTACAAGAAAAATAAAGGATTTCATGTTTCCAAGTCTCCAAACTCTAAAAATATAATTGGCTGCCTCAAAAAGTCGAATTTACAAAGCAATTTATAGGGGTGGATGTGTATCTTATAAAATCTAGGGCTAAAGATATGAATAAATCTGATTTACATCAAATTTCCTGCATCAGCAGACTCGCATCGATCAATGCTGATTGGCGTCAATCGACGTGGCTTCATCTTTGGTTTTGATCGATGCTGATTGGCGTCGATCGACGTGGTCTCTCGCCCCTTCTGCGCGATCTCACGGTTTTGGCCATAACTTCCTCTCCCGAACTCCAATTGACCCGATTCCAGTTGAGTTGGAGAGCTAACTCAAAGCTTCATCCATTTCCATGAGCCAATAGCCCGAATTTCGCTTGTGGAAGAACTCTTCACTGCTACTCTTACACGTCACTGCTTTCGGAACGGTTTTCAAGTGAATTTAGGCCTAAAACCTGCAAAAACACCAAGATGCGCATAATACCACCTAATATAGACTCATGCATAGAATATATATATATATATATATATATATATATATATATAAACTCAATAAAACTACATAAAATAGTAGAAAATAATATAGATAAGCTAGTAAAATAATGAGCTTATCACTCAGCATCCACATGCAATTTTGTTGAATACACAAATAGTGTATATCAACTAAGACACGCAAAAAATCCAGAAGTGGACAATGAGTAATTGTTTAAGTCTGATTTAGTTTCATATATATGACTTGATATTTTACAGTTACAATGAAACTGAACAAGACAAAAAAAGGTTACAAGAAATCTTGCTAACATATCAATTCGGCTGAGGAGTCGGGAGCAGGCTTCTTGTCATACTGATCAAATTTGCTTATAGCCATCTGCATGAACTTGTCATATAATGCTTTGTTGGCTTCTCGATCAGCAGTCTCCCTCTCCAATTTTTTAGCAAGTTTCTCATTCTCCATCTCTATCTTCCTTAGCTTCAGCTCCATCTCCTTCTTTTTAGCTCCTCCTCAGCAAGTCTCCTTTCTTCTTCAGTAGCAGCAATTTCCTCCTCTTCTTTCCTTCTTTTCTCTGATTCAGCAATTCTCCTCTCTTCCCCCTCTTTGATTTAGCCCAAAAGGTGGTTGAGAAGGAGGTAACACTCTGCGCAAGCTTTTGCTAGGAATCTGCTACTTCTTCTTTCATCACTTTCATGTCATGCTTTACCCCTGACACATCTTCTCTTACATCCGCAACCTCCTTCCTTACATCGGCAACCTCCACCACCACTTTCTGAAGGACAAATTGTACTGCAGCATCGACATACGAGTGAAAGTCACTGGAGCTTGCCGGTTGTGCATGTAATGAAGAATCTGCTAGCACCAACTCTCAGCTCACAACAGAATCATGAGTATCAACAAGATTTTCAATGTCCATGTGCTGTGTGGCTTCTTCCATCGCCATAGCAACTTCTTCATGTGCCTCCAAGTACTCGTCTTCCTCTGTTATGCGCTCTGCTTCCTTTGTTGTCCAGGCATTTGCTTCAACTGCTGAATCCTTCAGCAGTCTTCCGCAAGCACTTCTAATCTATTACAACTCGAAATATTTCCTAAACAGGACATTAAACAGAGTTGCTAGAGTATCTAGATTTCAGCAATGATCGACCAAGCTAACTTAAGGCTTTGATTCAACAAAACCTTTACAATTTGATCCTAAAGAGAGATTTACAATATAAATCTAAGAATATTTTCCCAACAGTGGAGCAGGCATTATTGGCAACCAAGTTTGAGTCGATGCGTGCATCAGTTCAAGAGATCAAGGAAAAACATGTAGCAGTTCAGATTCCATTTCAGGTTCCTGGTGAAGCATTAGTGGCAACCGAATCTGAGTCGATGCAACCAATTCAAGAGACCAAAGAAGAGGTTGTGAGAGTTGTTGCACCTTTGGAGAGCTATATTGAAGCAAATGAAGAGATCAAGGTTCCGATTATAGTTACTATCATTACCTGTCCACTTTTGGGTATACAAATTCAAAGTCAAGTGCAGCAGAAGATGGAGACAAAATTAATAAAAGTTGATGAGATGGTCCAGATGAACATAGTTCAATCCATTCTTGTGAGGACTATTGGTTTGAAATTGAAGATGCATGAAGAGAAGCAATTGCCAGATTTCGAACATGATGATGTGCCAAACAAGCCAACTAGGGGCAATGTAAGATGGTCAATTGAATAAGGTGTAGACGAGGATTTGAGGACAAATCCTTTTAAAGAAGAGGGGAACGATGGAGATCCCGGTGGGCTGAAAGAAGTAGTTTAATTGAAGAAATTCAAGTTATTTTATTATAGTTGTTTTTAATTATTTTCAAGTTTTTGCTTTATTTCCCTCTAGATATATAAGGATTTTTATGAATCTTTTATATAGATTTAATTTCCTTATTTTGTTAGGATTTTATTTCCTTATTAGATTAGAATTTGATTTCCTTATGAAATTACGATTTGATTTCCTTATTAGGATTTGAGTTTGCATATATATAGGCATTGTTTTGGACAATTTATTCAGTTTTCAGTTCAATATAATTTTGTGAGTTATTTCTCCAATTCTGAGAACTCATGAATTTCTGTGGATTACCTTGAAATTCAAAATTGACTTATCAATCGGACTTTCACATCCATTTGTGGTGTCTTCGATTATATCCTTCATTGTTAGATCAATTCGCTTCTTTGGTCATAGGAGAATTATTCTGGACTACGGTACCTGAAGGTTTTTGAATCCAAAAGTGTTGGATCCTTCCATCTTCAATTTTCAATTTGCTTCCACGTCGTGTCTGAGTTCGTTCGTCCGAATTCCTGGGCTACGATCTAAACCTTTCCGGCGAGGATCGTATCAATTTGAGGCAAAGGTCTAAAAGTGTAGAGGACTATTACAAAGAGATGGATGAAGCAATGATTCGAGCCAATATAATTTAGGATACACAATCAACAATGGAAAGATTTTTGGCTTGATTGAATTGCAAAATCCGAGAAAGAGTAGAGGAGTTACAACCTTATGATAACTTGCTTGTCATTATCGTTACAACATCCTATATTGTTGGTCCCTTATGATCAGAGTCGTCGTGGTTACAATAAAGTACACACACGAAGTGCAGCGAAATAGATTGCGTTTACTTGTATTTAAATTATTCTCAACTCTTTTTAGTTAAAGTTTACTTAGGTTACCTTTTTCAGTTATACACTAGCAACTTTGGTCACTAGGTTTTTAAACATAATAGCTCGAAAAGCAGTAACAACAATACAACACACAATTTATAGTGGTTCGATCAAATGATCTACGTCCACTCCTTGCCGAATCGCTAAGAATTTTACTAGAAAGTATACGGTGTACAAAGAGTTGCCTTTCCTGTTAAGCAATCAGCCGTCGGAAGGTCTGTCTGCTTTACGGCTATCTTCTGATACCCTGGACTTTCCTGGTGTGGCTTCGGCTGAGTCAAGGGCACACCTTTGTAAAACTCGCTTTTACCACTCGCTTGGAAGAGTTTAGAGTTCCCTCCGAACTATCGTGTGTTCTCGGCTTCAATGCCCGCCTTAATCAATTTCTTCACAAGAAATTGATTGCTGGATGCTTTCCTTAAAAAGAAAGTGATCCCAATGATTGAAGATTCTTGAACCAGTTCAAGAATCATTCAGAAGAATGTCAGACGTAGTGAGACACTCTGAATGTTGAAGGCCTTTGGATATCTCTGGATTGTACCTTTCAACTGGACTGCTCTCTTGCCTTTTTTGCTTTTGGAATCTTTCGTATATCGAGTTTTGGTTAGAGAGTGAGCAGCACCTGCATCTTCCTTTGACTTGCCTTTTATAGCGGTGTCCTCGAAGTTTGAGTCGGCAGATCCGTTTAGACACAACGGATCTTTCTCCTTAAATGCAGGTAGCTATTTACTAACTTTCTGCTTTTGGACAGGCTTTTCCGTCCTACTTCTGACATGGCTAATCGTCGCGTGTTGGTCAGAATGGCGGTGTAGCAGTTGTTCTGGTTTGCTTTGCTGAGCTTTTACTTGTACGGGATGTTGGATCTCTTTCAGCATACTTCTGGTCTTAATGCGCAGCAAGTGCTTTGTCTACTACTCTGATTTTGGTTTGCTAGCATCTTCAGCAGTTTAGGATGTGTTAGTCGAATGCTGACTCCTTAACATTCTGTTATTGCTAGCGGTCTTCCTTTAGCATTCTTTAATGTTTGCTGAGATACTTCCAAGCAGCCTATTCTATTACAACTCGATGTTTACCCTATACAGGACATTACATCAGTTGCTAAGCTATGCTAATGTTCAGCAATGATCGACCGTCTACTAAGGTTTGATCCAACAAAACCTTTTACAATAAGATCCTAAGGGTAATTCATGAATATTTTCCCAACATATATTGTGAATCAATTGAAGAGAAGGACGACTAATAGCAAAGACATAACTCAAAATCAAGTTAGTTGGAAGGAGTTTCAAACAGTTAGTAAATTCTCATCAGAACAGCTTCAATCAGAGAATGAGCAGACAATGACAATGATAACCGAATCTGAGTCATTGAGTGCTTCAATTCAAGAGTCCAAAGAAGATTATTTGAGAGTTGCTTCAACTATGGAGGGTCATATTGAAGAAAATGAAGGATTTGAGGATCGGGCTACACTCACTATCATTACAAGTCCAGTTTTAGATATGTAAAGTCGAAGTCAAGAGACCAAGGAAGAAGAAATAGTAGTTCATACTCCATTGGAGAAAGTTGATGAAGAGATCTCAATGACATTTGAGTGCATTTTTTTTCCTAGAAAAATTTTGAGTATACATAATCAAGTGGATATACAGCAGGGTTCAGTGGAGGAGAAGGTTGAGATGGAAATAGTTCATAAATTTGTTTCTGCAAGAACTATTATTCTAAAAAGAAGGATGCATGGACAAAAGAAATTGCCAAAGTTTGAACATGATGATGTGCCAAACAAGCCAACCAAAGGCAATGTAAGATGGCAATTGAGTCCAGTCAGACTTGGATTTGAGGAAAAATCCCTTTGAAGGAAGGGAATGATGGAGATAGTTAGGATTCTTGTTAGAGAAATCCTACCTTACTTTTGATGTTTTGGTGGGTCAAAGAATATAAGCCATCTTAGTCAGTTTTTACAGTTTCTAGAGTTCGAAACTGTAATCCTTGTATAGGACCAATCGAGTTGTAATAGAACTTAGACTGAAGACCGAGCAATGGAGAATGCTCGAGAACTGACTATCATCACGCTTGACCTTAACCGAAAACTGAGTTGGAGCACTCAGTTTAAGGTCTAACCATACTGAAAAGGAGAAGTCAGTATGAGGGCCTTATACTGAAAGGGAGAAGTCAGTATGAGGGCCTTCCCGAACTGACTAAGGAGAAGTCAGTTTAAGGGATTACCATACTGATGTGGGAAAATAAGTATGAGGACGTTTTCCACACTAACTATGGAAAGTCAGTATGGGGATTTACCATGCTGACCGTGGGAAGTCAATATAAGGGCTAAACTATACTGACTCTTAGAAGTCAGTATAAGAAGCCTGAGTCAGACTCAGGCATTTGCAAAATATCAAAGTCAGTACGAGGTTATCCAAAACTGGGTTCCTCGGGCTGTAAACAAGTCTGACGAAAAGTTAGTGTATCGTACACTGGCAATGGGCACAGCAGAAAGAATACCTAAGGCATGAGCTACGATTGGACAATATAATCTATGAGTCTAATGTCTGGATTTATGTGTCTAACTGATAGAAATTCAAATTGTCTTAGACTTTCCTCTCTATATAAGGACCTGCCCAATTCAAATTGTCTTAGACTCTCTACTCTATATAAGGACCTGCCCTCTCAACCTTAACAGGTTACCTGAACCAAAATTCAAAATCAACTAGTCTAAAGAGACAAAGGACATATTCAGGTCATCTCTCCCAAAAACTCCCTTGGAGTTTTTCTGTGTTTTAAACATGAGACTTGAGTCTTTTACTTAAGTTACCCACCGTGTTATCTTCTCATAGCATGAGGCTGAAGCTTTAAGTTGTGGCTCTTTAGGCTGGGATTCTGATTCTCATAGGCGCATGCGAGCGACTTGTGTTCTGGGAAGAACCTCTAAACATCCAACCATTTTGAGAAGAATCAGTAAACATCCACCCACCGGGAAGGAGGTTGCAGTGTACGTCCCCACTTCAACCTGAAGACTGAGTCTACAAGGAGTTCCTAGGCGAGTGCCACAGCTGACCGGAGGACGAAGGTGCCACGGACTGTGTATAGATCATAAGGAGGCTTGTATGCACTTAGTAAATTATCCAGACCTTGGGTCTGAAGAGTAGATGTAGGATATTGAAATCCGAACCACTATAAAATCTCTGTGTGCTCCTTTACTGCTTTCCATATACTTGCTATGTTTTCTGTTTCAAAAACTGACTACTTGTGCCTTCAATACTTGTCCAAGTATTGAAGAATATATACTGTGAAACTGACTTAAGACGGAATAAGGACTTAAGCTTAAACTTACTGCACACAAAACTGACTCTGCCCTGTTTAAACGAACCAGTGCTTGTGCTTACATCTACTTCCGCTGCATACACAAAACCTTTTGCTGCACATATTGCAATCTGATTTCGGGACCAACAAGTGGTATCATGCCCAAGGTTCTTACAGACTACGGTTGTGTTGAGTCAGTTAGGACAAGATCTCTGTTTTCTGCGCTTGATTATATTTTTCTGCATTTGATTTTTGTTTTGTGTGTTTTAAGCTTGGGTACACAGAGATGGCTCAGATCACGAAACTTCCAAAGTACTCATCAGAAGACATTAAGGTATGGAAGAAACGTTCGTTGATCATGCTGAAGAATGCCCATCCAAAAATGGCAGAGGTTCTATCTACTGGACCAATAAAGATCACTAAGGTGAATACTCAGCTCGGATGAGCAAAAGGTCAGAAGATAGTGGAGAAGCTTTATGCAGAATAGACAAACGACGACAGAGTTCGTTTTTAGCTGGATACAGTGGCCATGGAGCTCATGTTACAATCCTTACCAGCGCCACTGGTTGATGAAGCCTTTGAGCACAACAATGCCAAGAAGATGTGGGAATTTCTTAGCTCACTCAATCGAGAAACAACTCAAATGAAGTGAAATAAGCTTCAAAACTGTGTGGATAAGTATGAATCTATCCAAATGCTTCCTGGAAAAAATGTCAAATCAATGGAGCGAGATTCAAAGCTATTATCTGTGAGCTGAAAAACTTGGGGAGAACATATGAAGTTGTTGATATGAATGCAAATATTCTCTCCAAGATGCCCAAGGAAGATTGGTTCGTCAAGGCTACCAGCATGAAGCAGAAAGATCTCTCTCAAATGACGACCAAGGATGTGTTCGTCCAGCTCCAAGCCCATGAATGGGATACAAATGGCAAACATAAATGAAGCAATGCGAAGTGTCAGCACGCATCCAGAAGGAGGTGCTGCCTTTTTCGCAAAAAGGGAGTTCAAAAGAAGGCCTCAAAAGCCTTATCAAGCTGAAAGAACTTCTAGACAAACGTCCACATCTAAGTCAGAACCAACACCTTCCTACCCGAAAAAGGAGGAAGAGAGCTCAGTTGAAGAGCTTGAGGAGCAATTGAGGAAGCTGACTAGACTTCTTGAGATAGCCAAATCCAAGAAGGAAGGTTCACAGTCAAGTGAACTGAAGTTTAGCGAGAGAACTCCCAGAGGTTGTTTTGAATGCAACTCTCCAGATCACCTCAAGTACGAGTGCCCACTAGTTTCCAAGGAGGAAAGGGAGCGCTTCAAGAGGGTGTTCAAAAAGAAAGCCTCCAGAGCAGTTGCTATGGCCATGCTTACCAGAACTAAGGTGCCTGACATCTCAGACAATGACGATGGCTACTATACATCAGACGATGAGGCTGCGGAAGATGCCTTCCTAGTGCTGATGTCAAAGCTTGGAGAAGAGGAAGAAACTGAAGAAGAGTCTAATACTCCGGTACATATTTCCAACTCATTTTCTATTCATATAGCATGCATAGAAGACAACTTTGAATCCTTTAGCTCAGATTTAGAGGATGTTACTCTTGAAACTTTGAATAAAGAATTTGTTAAGTTTTATGAGTTAAAAAATGTCTTGGCATGTGAAAATGCTTCACTGAAACTTAAAGTTTCAAAACTGACTAAAGAGATCCAATGATCCAAGTCAGTAAGTGAAGACTTAGCTAAACTTAGAGAAGAGCATTCTATGTTACTTGAATTGTATAAATCTCTATCCGAATAATGCACATCTCATAAATAGAAAATTGCTAGTAATCAAAATCTTATCTGTTCACTATACTCGAGTACTAACAAAGTTTCAGAAGCTCTAAGTTTACAAAGATATTCCTCTTATAAGTCAGGTTTAGGCTTTACAGAGAATAACTTAAGCAATCAAACTTCTTCTTCCGAAACTGGGAATATCTCGAACCATCACTTTAAGAAGAATTCCAGTTTAGAAGTCAAGCTGCTAGGTAAAGGAGTGGTCAGTATGGACAAAAACTCCTCTGAGGCTGATCAGGAAAGAAGGGGACAGTAAGTTTCAAAACTGACTTCAGCACCTAAGTATAGAAAGGATTTGATTTTCAAGTCAAACAAACCTGAGCTGAAGCCCAACCTACCTAGAAAGTGGAGTAAACGACAGGCTTATAACTCTAGAAAATCCACTTCGACGGCTAAAACTGAAATTCATAGAAAGTTAGTTTTATTTCCGGACTCTAGGAATCCGAGGTTCTCAACAAATGAGAACATAATTTATCCGTATAGAAAGAACATCTATACGAGGTCTCAGTCCAATCTTCATTCTAACTTTAGGACTAGAGAGACTACACACACCGGACCAAGTTTATAAGAACCTATCCGATACTCTATTTCAACGAACTCAGTTTCTAGGAAGTCAGTCCCTAGATACTCAGTTTTAAGAAACTCAGTTTTAGGTCAGGTTTATTACACTCACCTTCTCTTACCAAGTATGCATAAAAATAGCTTGGATCATTTGAAAAGGAAGAGATTGGTAGAGGAATGTTCAACACCTAGATATATGGTGAAGCAAGTATGTATTCCTAAAGAATGGATCCATAACACTAACCCTGCAGGACCTGCCGAAACATGGGTACCTTTTGTCTAATCTGGTATGTTATGCATGTACAAAGTCACCAAGGTCAATCTAAAAAGAAGAAAATAACATGGATCTTGGACAGTGGATGTTCAGCTTACATGATCGGTGACAATAATCTTCTCTCAAAATTGAGAATGACAATAGGACCACTTTTCAGTTTTGGAGATGATTCAAAAGGCAGGGTAATCGGCAAAGGATGCTTGAAGAGCAATGGAATTATCAACAATAATGTATACTTGGTCACCAACCTCAACTACAATCTGCTGAGTGTGAGTCAGCTTATCTAGTCTGGATATGAGGTGACTTTCGCTGAAGGAGAGTACTAGATCAATGACAAAGACTCCAATGAGATTGTGCTGAAAGGTGTAAAGAAAGGAAGTCTCTACTATGTGTATTGGGAGAGTGGAAAGCCAGACACATGTCTTGCCGCAACGAGCTCATCCCAAGAAGGAGCCAACTGGCTATGGCATAAAAGGCTTAACAACCTGAATTTCCAGTCAATCAGACATCATGCTAAACATAAGCTTGTGGAAGGCCTACCACAACTCAGTTTCAAGAAAGAAGAAGGTTTATGCCGAGCATGCAAGATGGGGAAGCAAACCAAAGCTTCATTCAAGAATCAAACCATCACAGCAAGCACAGAAAGGATCCTTGAACTTCTTTATATGGATCTGTTTGGACCAGTCAAGCAGCTTACCATTGGATGTAAAAGGTTTACTCTGGTAGTAAGAGATGACTACTCTAGATACACTTGGGTAAGGCTACTGACAACAAAGGATGAAGTGAAGATCCAACTTCCAGAGATCATCTTTCAAGTGCAAAACAGCAAAGTGGTCACTGTCAAAAGAATCAAATCCGACAATGAAATTGAGTTTTGCAATGGTTCACTAATATATTTCTATGTTGTTGCTGGCATTGCTCATGAGAAGTCAACTCCGAGGATGCCTCAACAAAATGGCCTTGCTGAACGGAGAAATAAGTCACTCAAGGAGGCAGTCAGGACAAATGCTCGCTGAAGCTGGCTTGAAAGAAGGTTATTGCGGAGAAGTCTTGATGACGACATGCTATACTAAGAACAGAAGTGACATCAAGAGCCGTCATCGTGAAACCCCATATGAAGTATTGAATGGTCGTAAGCCTTCTATAGCTCATCTACGTGCTTTCGGTTCACCATGTTACATCCATAATAATGGAAATTCAAAACTGAATACTTTCAGTCCCAAGCCTGATGAAGGAGTGTTCCTTGGATATGGACATCCTTCATACAAGGGATACAGAGTACTCAACAAGACAACCAGACTTGTGGAAGTAACATGTTCTGTTGTTTTTTATGAGTCTATTCTAGTGCGAAGGACCTTGAATGAACTGGAACTTGGTGATCCTGATCTCAACAATGGGAATGAGAAACTGAGTACTGATAAGGAAGATCAAAGCCAAGTTTCTCAAACCAAATCTATAGATGATCACACTAGTGCTCCAAATGATGAGTTCAGCCCATCAATTGATCTTACAAAAGCCTTTGGGTCATTGACGATGCTCCCAGGCATCAATCAAGGGGGAACTTCAAAAGATCAAAATAGAGCACAGTTTGAGGGTCAAGCTGGAACAGAGTTGCCAACTCAAACTGACCACACTGAAGGAGAAAATGCTCTCTGTGAAGATGCCCAACCGTGTACGACCGAAGAAAATCATGGAGTCCAAGATATAGGAGTCTTCACTAGAGAAGGAAGCTCTAGTCAAACTGACTTATTTGAAGTTCCAGTGTCTAGAGTAGACGGTACTGAGTACCCTGAATTTATCGTCCAAACCGTTGAAGTCGCCCTGCTCCAAAAGCCAAAATGGTTAAGAAACCATCCTGAAGAAGCTGTGCTTGACAATGTTACCAACTCAGTTCGCACGAGATAAGGAAGTGCGCCACTGACCTGCTTCATATATCAGGAATCAGAGCCGACAAAAATTGGAGATGCTTTGAAGTCAAATGACTGGATCAATGCAATGCAAGAAGAGCTTGCTGAATTCAAGAGAAATGAGGTCCAGAACTTAGTAGATAGATCTAATCATCAGCCAGTTATTGGCACAAAATGGGTCTTCAAGAATAAGAGAGATGAACTGGGAACATAGTGAGGAATAAAGCAAGACTGGTAGCAAAAGGATATGCTCAATGTGAAGGAATAGTCTTCGATGAAACTTTTGCTCCAGTGGCCAGACTTGAAGCAATCCGCGTATTCCTTGCTTATGTTGCGTACAACAACTTCACAGTCTTTCAGATGGATGTGAAGAGTGCCTTTCTGAATGGGGAGCTTAAAGAAGAGGTCTATGTGGAGCAGCCCCTGGCTTTGAAGAAGGAAACCAAGTTTACAAACTAAGGAAGGCTCTTTATGGGTTGAAGCAAGCACCCAGAGCCTGGTTTGAGACTCTCTCAATTTCTCCTCAAGAATGGTTTCCCAAAAGCCAGAATCGACACAGCACTGTTTAGAATCAAGGATGGAGGAGACATCCTTCTGGTACAGATATATGTCGATGATATCATATTCGGATGCAGAAACTTGGAAATGTGCGAGAAGTTTGCCAAACTGATGCCGAGCAATTTTCAGATGAGCTTGATGGGCAAACTGACCTACTTCTTGGGTCTCCAAGCAATTCTGTCCAAAGGAGGAATCTTCATCAATCAGAAGAAATATACCAAGGACTTCATTAGCATGTTTTGTCCTGAAAAGATCAAGCCCTTGAGGATTCCAATGAGCCCAAGTTCTCAGATCAATCTTGATGAAGAAGGCTAGGCAGTCATCCCAACAGCATACAGAGGCATTATTAGGTCACTTATGTACCTAACTGCCAGCAGACCAGATATTTCCTACTCAGTTGGGGTTTGAGGTTTCAAGCCAATCCAAAGAAGTCGCACATGGAAGCTGCCAGAAGAACAGTCAAATACCTTAAAGGAATTGAGTCCTTAGGTATTTGGTATCCAAAATTTGACGAACTGACTCTCAATGCTTATTCAGATTCAGATTTTGGAGGATGCAGAATTGACAGGAAGAGCACAAGTGGAACATGTTAATTCTTAGGTTCTAAGCTTGTGAGTTGGTTCAGCAAGAAACAACACTCAGCTGCCACGTCTACAACTGAAGTTGAGTATGTTGTTGCGGCAAGCTGTTGTGCTCAAGTGCTTTGGATCTAGCAACAATTTCTTGACTATGATGTCGAAACTGGGTCTGTGCCGATCTATTCTGATAACAGTAGTGCCATGTGTATCACAAAGAACCCATTTCATCAATCCCGCACAAAGTACATCAACATGAGGCACCACTTCATCAGAGATCATGTCGAAAATAAAGATGTTTTAGTAGAGTAAATCCGAACTGACGATCAACTAGCTGACATCTTCACCAAACCCCTCCTAGAGACTAGATTCAAGGAGGTTTTCTTAAAACTGGGTCTACTGGAAGTTGATGAGGTCCTTATTGGAGAAGAGTAGCGGTAAAATTGACTCTAAGCTCTCAATTTTGAAACTCGATGCTCCACTCAGTATGTTAAGGGGAGTCATTACAGCATCTGAAGAGCAGAAACTCACCTTCAGTCAAACTAACTAATGAAGATGCACTCAATTTATGGTTCATACTTAGAAGATCTAAAAAGACGGATGCGGAATTAAACTGAGTATCAACTCTCAGTTTAGAAACTGACTCTCAAGTTAGTTCCTGGAATTTTGAAAGGCGAGAATTCGAATTCCAAAGGCGATCGCTCCATTACATCGCAATTAATGTGTATCTTGCATTGATGAATCAAATATAGACATGTGGAAAATGCTCCTTACCATGTCGCTCCAGTCAAATCTGAATCATGTATCGTGAGGCCACGAATCTCAAACGTCGCCGAAGATCTGGAAATTGAAAGGTCACAAGGTACACCTACCCAATTTAAATAACCTTTCTCTATGCTATAAATAGGGTTCATTCTTTTTATTTCCCTTGTGTGTGAAATATCTTCCGAAAAGAAACCACAAGAAACAAAAACTTTTCAAACCACATGTAATAAAATCTTTTCTCCAAAATCTCCATTGTCGAACCCTTCCTTCCAAGTTTTTACTTCGTCTTCACCAAAACTTCCCTCAATTTTGGGAAAATGGTGTTAGAACCCAAACCTCCAGATATAAACTCACCATCCTTTTTGGGTGGGGACAAAGACGAGGAAAAGAAGTATGGGAGGTGCAGAAGACATCAGAAAATGCAGCGTGAGTGAGCCTAAAAGGCTGTAGAAGGAGCATAAGAAATTAGAAGATCTCTTCTATCGTTGTCGTCTCCTTCTACAAGACGCACATCTCACGACTGCTGCTCAGTTGCTTGCCAGCAACGGGGCATGACCACGTAGAGTATTTCATTGCTACATCTCTTATCTTGTTAAGAAGAGCCTAGCAAATGAAGAGGAAGCCCGGAGGTGGGAGGAGACAAATCTTTGATCTTTTACTCCCACAATGAGCTAAGTAGCACTACCTCCGCAATCGCTGCTGAATGTCGGCAATGAGGGAATATGGATAGCTAGTCCGAACATCAAACCAGTTTCCTTCATTTTGCGGACTATTGCAGCAGCTAGTTTGAAGATAGTTTAAAAACCGGAAGCAGCCTAGTATAGTTCTTGTAATAGATCCGTAATAAGTTTCTTTTTGTTAGTTTATCCATGTACTTGTAATGAAAATTATTAAAGGGTAAATTGACTTGTTGATGACAATTTTATTTGTCCAACAATGGACTTCGTTCTTCAAACGTTGAACTTACACAATCCAGTGTAATCAGCAGACTTCTAATTTCCCATCTTAAGATTTAATTGCTCTAATGTGACTTGAAAAAAATCTTTCGAGCAAATCTTAAGTAAAAAATCTAACATTAAGGGGGAAATTTTGTGAGTTTATGCCAAAAATCGTCAAAACAGAATAACTCCAAAGTTATCCACACCTCACCAGCTTAGGTTCCAAATGGCATTGACCACACCAAAAAGGGGGAAAATGTTAGGATTCTTGTTAAAGAAATCCTCCCTTACTTTTGATGTTTTGGTGGGTCAAAGAATATAAGCCATCTTAGTCGGTTTTTCTAGTTTCTAGAGTTCTAAACTATAATCCTTGAATAGGACCAATCGAGTTGTAATAGAACTTAGACTGAAGACCAAGAAATGGAGAATGCTCGAGAATTGACTATCATCACGCCTGACCTTAACCTAAAACTGAGTTGGAGCACTAAGTCAAAGGTCTAACCATACTGACAAGGAGAAGTCAGTATGAGGGCCTTCCCGAACTGACTAAGGAGAAGTCAGTTTAAAGGATTACCATACTGATCTGGGAAAATTAGTATGAGGGCGTTTCCCATACTAACTATGGAAATTTAGTATAAGGATTTACCATACTGACCATGGGAAGTCAGTATGAGGGCTAAACTGTACTGACTCTTAGAAGTCAGTATAAGAAGCCTCAGTCAAACTCAGGCATTTGCAAAATGTCGAAGTTAATACGAGGTTATCCAAATTTGGGTCCCTCGGGTTGTAAAGGAGTCTGACAAAAAGTTAGTGTATCGTACACTAACAATGGGCAGAGAAGACCTAAGACATGGGCTACAATTAGACAATATAATCCATGAATCTAACGTCTGGATTATGTGTCTAACGGATAGAAATTCAAATTGCCTTAGACTCTCCTCTCTATATAAAGACCTTCCCTCTCAACCTTAACAGGTTACCTGAACTGAAATTCAAAATCAACTAGTCTAAAGAGACAAAGAGCATATTCAGGTCATCTCTCCCAAAAACTCTCTCGGAGTTTTTCCGTGTTGTAAACACGAGACTTGTGTCTCTGACCCAAGTTACCCAGCGTTCTATCTTCTCCCAGCACGAGGCTAAAGCTTTAAGTTGAGGCTCTTCATGGTGACTATATCTCTCTGAGATATCTTCACAGCAGTCAGCTTCCTAATCTAGGATTTTGATTCTCACGGGCATATGCTAGCCACTTGTGTTCTGGGAAGAACCTCTAAACATCCAACTATTCTGGGAAGAATCAGTAAACATCTACCCACCAGGAAGGATGTTGCGGGGTGCATCCCCACTTCAACCTGAAGACTGAGTCTACAAGGAGTTCCTAGGTGAATGCCACAGCTGACCGGAGGACGGAGGTGCCACGGACTGTGCATAGATCGTAAGGAGGCTTGTATTCACTTAGTAAATTATCCAGACCTTGGGTCTGAAGAGTGGATGTAGGACATTGAAATCCAAACCAATATATATCTCTGTGTGCTCCCTTACTGCTTTCCATATACTTGCTCTGTTTTCTGTTTCACAAACTGACTACTTGTGCCTTCAATACTTGTCCAAGTATTGAAGAATATATATTGTGAAACTGACTTAAGACGGAACAGAGACTTAAGCTTAAACTGATGCACACAAAACTGACTCTGCCTTGTTTATACGAACCAGTGCTTGTGCTTACATCTATTTCCGTTGCATACACAAAACTTACCGCTGCACATATTGCATTCTGATTTCGGGACCAACAAAGATCCAGTTGGCAAGATTTATCAAGAGATTTCTAGAAGATTTGTTGAAGATATGATAAAATATTTGATATATCTTGATAAGATCTTGATTTAGCTAGTTTAAATTTTGTAAGATTTGATTTCTAGATTTGTTAGGATTTAGATTTCGTTTTATTACAAAGATATCAAGATATATTTATTGTATATATTGATAGATTTGATTTGGTTTCTTAGATTTGTTTTCCTAGTTAGATTAGGTTTAGAGTTTTGATTTCTCCCTATAGGGATTCTTATTCAACTGTAATTTAGTTTTTAGTTTTCAATTTCCAGTTAATAAAAATTGCGAGTTTTATTCTCCAATTCTGAATGCTCTTGAATTTCTGTGGAGTACCTTGAAATTCAATATTAACTTATCAACCGGACTTTCACATCCGTTTGTGGCGTCTTCACTATATCCATCATTGTTAAGGTGAGTTGCCTGTTGGGTCGTAGGGGTTCATTTTCGTCCTTGCCTACGGTTCTCTTAGGGTCGACTTCAAAGGTGTTGGATTTTACCAATGTATCAAGTTATCAGGTTTGCTTCGGCGTCGCATTCGAGTCATTTTTGTCGAGTTCCTGGGCTACGATATAAGCCTTACGGCGAGGATCATATCAAGTCCCCATCATATATCTAGATATCAGCGAGGGACACACATCTGAAGATTAGACCTGGAAGATTCTTCTATTCTCTCTCTCTCTCTCTCTCTCTCTCTCTCTCTCTTTCGATTTTAATTATTTATTAAGATCAGAAATTTTTAATCTTTAGTCCGCAGGATTAAATATGGAGCGTGAGGATTTAAATGTTTCAATCCATACATGTAGAATTGCAGACACTCTAGATGTAAGGTAATCCAAAAAACCTCTACATGCCAATTAATTATTAAATAGGAGCATGTTAGGGACAGTTGATGTATTACAATTATTTAGATATCTATTGAGATCCTTAGTTAAGTTGAATTATGTTAACTTCAGTTTATGGGATAATTCCTATATGTTACTCTATGATGAGTTGTCAAAAACTCATAAACGCGGAAACAATAACTTGAAGTCATGAACGAAAAACATTAAATCACAATTGTTCTTCCAAAAATACGATTTTACTTCTTTTATGTATTTTGTGGGAAAAAAAAACTAAAATATTTACCATTTTTCGAGACTACACTGAATTTATATTTATATCATATTTATAATTTTATAATTGGACCCCTAACCAAATTATAAATATATCTTTTAAGTAATATATTAATTATAATTGCAATATAATCTTACGAAAAGATCCACCTTGACAATCCATGCCTTGAAAAGAATTAAGGAAACAAAAATTTGAAAGAAGAAGGAAATAAAAAAAGAAGGCGTAAATGAAGCGAGACACTATACAAAAGAAGCTTATTAGCAGACAGCGGATTCATTCGTGCGTAGAATTAGAGAGAGGATGAAGAAAAGATTCACAAAAAACATCCTTCCAAAACTCTTCATCAGCCACCGCTGCTTCCCAGCTGCTGCCACAGATCTTAGATACGAACCCTTCTTCATCGTTATGGACAGGAGGCGAGTAATCATAAACAATATTGTTTTGGTCTTTGCTGCTGGAAGAGATTTCCGGGGTGGCCGGAATCAACTCCGGAAGGCAGAATGCTGCGTTTCCGACGAGTTGGGAGATTTCCGGGGGCCGGGAAGTGTCAGAAGGGGCCGATTGGAGATCACCGGAGAGCAGTCCACTGTTTTCTATGCTTAAGGGATTTAGCATCCCTAGTGAAGCTGCATGGAATCGGTTAAGTATTTCTGATTCAACCAAGAAAGGTGGCAATGGATTCGGGTTGAGGAAACGAAGGATGTTTTCGCGAAGGCTAATGTTGGCGAGTTGGCTTTGCAATGAATTCGTGGTGAGATTTGGAAGGAAATTACTGAAATTCGATATGCGTTGATGAGTTTTGGGATCGATGCCATCGCGAAGAAGCTTCTTACTCAGATGCGTGTTCCAGAAATTTTTTATCTCGTTGTCTGTCCTTCCCGGAAGTCGAGTAGCAATCATAACCCACCTACGCATATATTGATTATAAATTTAGATTGATAAATTATTCTAATACAATCATTAGATGATTTTAATAAACCCAACAATGAATGATTATATAACCCTACATTAATGAAATTGAAAGCCACCTACATCAATGAAATTTTTCACATGGAATGCAAAAAGGTTGTGTCATTTCTGTCTACGGTGAGTGGTAATCAAGCATTGATATCTTGTTTACCTAAGTTAATTAAACTAGCTAAAATTAATGGGTCTTACTAACTTAAAATTATAGCTTATTTATTATTTAGCAGTCATTTAGATATATATTACACTATAGTTATTAAATTTAAACTGATAGAGTAAACTTGTTAAAATTGTCGTATATTTCTAAAATTTGAAGACATCATATGGAGCACTTCTTTATAAATAAAATGCATTAATTTAAATCTCATATCACTCAAATATTATCAGTGAAACTCCAATTAATCCATAATTTATTAAACAGTTACAATATACTTTAATTATATGCTCCCCGATTAGCAATGTCTCACGAGCATGCTTCACACAGAGTTTCTTGAAACAAAATAATATAATTTGGTTTAACAGAAAAAACTAAAAACTGTTGAAGAATTTATGAAATAGTCCAGGAAACCTCATCCTATACTGAACAATATTCTTGAATAATTGAAATACAATTCGTCAAATAATTAATCTCATTTTTCTAAGTTACTGCTCAAAATAAATGTTCCATATGAATTTATATTAAGAAAAAAAATGTGACTTACTTATTCCCAAGGGTGGCATGGAGATCGATGATGATCTGCTGTTCTTGGGGAGAGAAGTCCCCTCGCTTGATGTCGGGTCGAAGATAGTTGGTCCACCGGAGCCGGCAGCTCTTGCCGCACCGGTTGAGCCCGGCTCGTTTGGGAAGCGATCTCCAGCTTCCATGCCCGTGTTCTTCAATGTAATTTCTCAGTTTCCGATCCTCTTCAGGATCCCACGGCCCCTTCTTTAACCCATTATCGTTGAGGGGAGGTCTCACCATTTTTCATTAATTTGTTGACCTAGAATCTATACGCTGCATGGAGTAGTTTCATGGCATAAATTTATATATGAAAAGAGAGAGAGGGAGTCAACAACCCCCCCCCCCCCCCTATTCCATAAATTGGATCCTCTTTTTTAATAATTGTCCCACTCTGGTGCTCCGCAAGCCACTTAAAGATTATCTCTTCCACTTTTTATGATTTCGTCATTAAAAATATTAATTTTTATTTAATATTTTTTATAATTTGGATTAATTATATAAATTTAACCGTAGAATTCATCCCACCCAATAAAGATATGTAATAAGTTTTAGCAATTATTTTCAGTTTTAATTAACTAAAATTTGGTTATTAAAATTGATTAATTCATAAATTTATTTTATGTTTTTATAAAAATATTTTATTCTTAAAAATTAATCAAAGTATATATTTTTTTTAAAAAAAAGAATTAATTAAAATTAGTAATGAGAACAAATGATTTGATTCATCCACAAGCTAGCTTTTTCATCCAACATTCAGTAAAGTTAGATTTAAGTTGAGCCCCCTATTATACCTAGCTACTAGTATTTATGGTATCACATTTTTTAGGAAAACAATAATATAAATTGGTTACAATTAGTCATTTGTATTAAAATAATAGTGTATTAGTTGATGATTATGGTTCTCCTACCAATCCCCAAGTTTTAGTACTCTATGAGTTTTTTATATATATAATATAACTTTATTTGTTGAGTTGAGTGTTGAGTTAACTAACCAAGTCATTGTTTTTTCATAGTTTAACTCACCACTATTTAAAGTTATATTTAGTACATGACTGTAAACTCGTTATCCAATTTTTAAAATGGCCCAGATAAGGACTCGGAAACAAGATCAATATCCACCATATTCATTTTGTGTTTTTAGTAATTAAATTCATTCACGAGTCATATTCTGTAAAGTAGATCTGTGCTAATATAAAATATTAAAATTTAGAAAAATTAAAAATGTCACCCTAATCAAAGACAGAGCTCGAGGACACACCTCCAAATCACATGGAAATTATCTTTGTTACCGTTAAGAAGAATCCGCATAAAGGAACAAATTATGTAGTCAAGTCAATATTTGAAGTTCAGCATCGATCATTAAATCTGCACAACAAACACATTGTATTGAATCAAATCCTATATTTCATAATAGTGATCTATTATACATTTTACTATCTCGATTATCTCGATTACTAATTCTAATAAGTGTAATTGCAAAAACAAAAATGAAATTTAATACTGGACAATACATATACTCTGATTTTTAAGAAAAAAGACCAAGTTTTATTTAAATAAAAATTATGGTAATAAATTAATCAATTTTAATAATCGAATTCGAATTTGAAGTGATGTGACTTCATGCATGTTAGAGTTTCATGCATGTTGAAGTTTGTGCATGTTAGAGTTCTGATTTGTTGAAGTGTTGTGAAGTTAGTTTGTGTGTGAGTGGTTAGAAGCTGAAGTCTGTTAATTTTTGGAGGTTATGTTTTTATAAGTAACCAGATAGATTGGTGACACGTGTTGAGATCTGGGGAGTTAGTTGGGAGAAAGATTATAGCTGTTGGTGAAGTCTGTTACAGTGAGGAGTCAGTTAGTTCATCTTCTTCACTGATTCAGTTTAGAGAGAGAGAGTTGCAGAGATCTTCTGTTTTTTCTGTGTGTTATCTTGTAGCCAATTTCGTCCAGCAATAAAATCATAGTGTAACCCTCCGTGGATGTAGGCAATTGTCGAACCACGTATATCGGTGTGTTCTTGTTTGTGTTTGATCATTTAGTCGTCCAATTCGTAACAAAGTGGCGCCATCTGTGGGAACAGGGCGACGGTGATAAAATTCTGGGATTGAGAAATTGTTATGCAGAGTTCGTGTGAGCAGCGACAAGGTTCTTTGAAGAAATTCGTTTCTGTGAGTATCTCTGTTTTGTCTGTGATTAATAAGACATCGAATAGTCTTATTCTTGGATTTTCTGGGATTCCTGTATTCTGGTTTGGGAAGTTTAGAACTGCTGCTCGTTTGATTGTGAATTGTGTGGAATTTGCATGATTGGAACTCTCTGATTCAATTTTGTATTTTCTGAAAATTTTGGGTTTGTGAATTTTCTGTGAAGAAAGGGGTTTATCTGTGTGTGAAAGTTATGGCTTCAAGTCGACTTGAAGTTGATAAGTTTTCGGGGAAGAATGATTTCGGATTATGGAAAATAAAGATTCGAGCTATACTCACCAAAGAGGGACTGGTGGATGCCCTTCTGCCCGACTCTGACGAAGCATTTGTTGGAGAGACAGCTGATAAGAAGGCCAAGTTAATGGAGAATGACATGAGTACTCTACTCCTCAGTTTGGATGAGAAGGTACTGCGTGAGGTCTCCAAGGAGAAGACTGCTGCAGACATATGGAAGAGTTTACAGAAGCTATACATGACTAAATCATTAGCAAACAGGATTTATATGAAGCAACGGCTGTATGGTTTCAAGTATAGTGATGAAAGAAACCTGCTAGATCAATTAGTTGACTTCCACAAGGTTGTGGATGAACTTGAAAGCATTAGGGTAGAGATCGAAGATGAAGATAAGGCCATACACCTCCTAAATGCATTGCCTAAATCCTATTCAAGCGTGAAGGATGCCATGGTGTATGGAAGATCAGAGGGAATATCATTAGAGGATGTACTATCAGCCATCAAACAAAAAGAAATGGAGAAGCTCTCAGTGGTTATTAGAAATGATCAGAGTGGAATGGGGTTGTACATCAAGAAAGGTCAGAAAAGTAGTTTTCCAAAGAAGAATCAGACTTTTAACAAAGGAGGAAATCAAGAGAGATTCAATTCAAACCAAGGAAAGGATTACAAACCTACATATATTCAAAAGAAGCCTTATGGAGCTTCACAGCAGCAAGAGGCAAGGGCTCCTAGTAACTTTCAGGAGTCTAGGGTGTGCCATTACTGTAAGACATCGGGCCACCTAATTAGGGACTGCAGTGTGTTGAAGCAAAAGAACCTCTATCAACAAAGAGGGTCAAATCTTGTAAGTTCAACAGAAGATGTAACAGATGAGATTCTCAATATAATGGAGGCTGTTGGAGATGATTCTTGGATCCTTGATTCAGGATGTTTGATCGCGTATATTTTTAACCCGCGACTTAGCAAAGCTAATAATATAGCGGCAAATTAAATTATCGATCCCACGAGGAAAGGAACAACGAAAAATCCTAAGTACTAACTTAAAAATTCTTAAAGTACTGGATAGGTAAAATTAAAAATAAAGGGTTTTGGAATTTAATTACCTCAAGAAAACAATTATGAAAATAAACTTACTTTGAAAAACCTAAAGGATAAGAAGTACAGATTCTAAGCTTTTCTGCTTATCAAGTATGACATGCATAAACAAATTAATTATTTTCCAATTTTAATTCCTCTACACAATGAAACATCAGAAAGCTATTATGAACTTCTTTGTTGGACAATTCATAAAATGGATTAATTAATTATCTATCTCCTGTCGGTCTCAAAATTAATTAACTAACTCCTACAGTTCTACAGATTTATTCCTACAATCTATTCCCTTCAGTTACGAAAAGAAATCAGATTATATTGTGAAAATCTCTTTCGATTGAAAACTATTACAGTTACGTCTCTAATTTCCAACTAGTAATCCTAAGTTAGTGGCCAACATACCCAAGATTAAGAATAAAACCAGATTTTACAAACTGTGAGGGAAAGGATAAATAACTTCAATTAATCAAACACATGCATACATTGATAGTTTGAAAACCTAGAATCTGAGAAGACAATTAGTTACACATAATTCTAATCTTAATCATCATAGACAATGAACAAGAAAAGAAAAGATGAAAAGGAAAACTGAATCTTCCCCAAAGATTCAATCTCAAACCCAATGATCTTCTTCTTCTTCCTTGTGATGTTTCTCTCAATTTAATTCTCATCTCTCTTGCTTTCTCTCTTGATTTTCGATCTCCTCTCTTGTTCTGCTCTGATTTTCGAATTCTTCAGCCTTTTTATAGATGTTGTGGATGAATTCTACCATACCTAGGAGTTAGATATGTGTTTATCTTCAGAAAATAGAAAAGATATGGTCTGCCCCGCGACACTCCGTCGATCAACGGCCAACCTTCGTCGATCGACGGGAAGGACAAAGCATCGTCGATCGACGGCCAGTTGGCGTCGATCGACGGTGGTTCTGCTCCTGTACTCCTGCGTCAATCTCGTCGAGTTCTTTCAACGATCTTCTCTGAAGCTGCAGCGAACAAGTTTCCAAAATCCTCCAATTTTCATCCAAAAACCTGCATGATTCATCAAACACACCATAAAAAGCACAAAAGCCAATGTATGCTCGAAAAGACACTAAAAACGATCCAAACATCACCAAAATAGACAAAGAAACAATAGATAAGTTGGTAAAAATATCAACTTATCAACTCCCCCAAACTTAAACCATTGATCGTCCTCGATCAATCTGTAAGATAAGAATTTAAATCACATGCAGATAAAAGTGTGCAATGCCTCACAAGTCTATTTTATTATCCAAGCATCACCCATTCATATAATTATGCAATCAAAATATATCTTTATTGTTAATTATTGAGGAGGAACCTCACCGGAAAGTGTTTGCACTCATCGCTCAAAGAGTAAAGGGTTCTGTTTTCACTCACCCAAGATTGCAGATTATTTCACCATAAGTTTGACAGATTTCTCATCTCTCCACTGCTTGTTAGTGTGGATTTTCAGGGAATCAATTAGGTCTTATTTTGGTTGTAATGTGGCTTACCTAAAAGGTGGGATAAATTTGGCTAAGTGACTAAAATGCTTACAATTCTTCCCTAACAAACCAAACATATCATAACCACAACACATCCTCATTCTTTCTAGTCCTTACAAAATTTTTTAGGGTTTCTTAGTCATTATTTTTTTTCTTTTCTTTTCAATGGTGAACTATGATCATCAAACTCATAAATTCTTTTCTTTCTTTATTTTACGATCATCAAACTCAATTTCTTTTTCTTCTAGGACTCAAACTCATATCTCTCATTAAACACCTTCCAAATATTTCACTATTTTCAATTCCTCAACCCTTCTAATCAAAGAAATTTTCATTCTAGGCTCAAAGGGGTTACAAGTGAAAATTTCAGGTTAGTGTATGGGAGATGGCTATGAAAGAACTTGCCTAAAATCATATTCACCCTATTACCACACTTAATGCAATCTTAAGAGAGAAATAAGTCAAATTCTAGGAAATAAATCATTAATCCTGACACTCAACAAAAGAAAGATAGGCAAAAATTTTCTCAGGGCTGAATTTTGTTCTCCTAAAAAATTATCCAACATAAATTAGTTTTCATGCAATAATTTATACTTCAAAGCTCAACTTATCAAATAAAAAGACTCCTATCATCGGCTACTCTATCACATAGATTATCATGCTTATTTCACAAATATCTCAAGTCCTAATCAACAATCACAATTTCTAGGAGAAGACAAATCATATTTTCAATACCAACACAATCCAAAGTTCCGACTGCCCTATGTTCAAAAGCTCCTAAATAATTGTCTAGACTTTCCTATCATAATAAATACCACAAATCAGAATTCAATGTAGTACTAGTTCTGAAGAAAAAAAATCCTTGCAGAGATCAACTATTCACACTGAAGCAAAAGAACAAGGATGGTGATGGTTTGAAAACAAAACACAAAAAGAAACAAAAATAAAAATAAACAGAAAGTAGTGAATGGAATACAAACAAACAAACAAAAATGTTTCCCTTTTCCAATCATCATCCCCCCAAACTTGTTTCACTCCGAGGAGTGGACAAGTTTGCAAGTTAGATAGGAAAAGAGAAATGGTACCTAGCTCATCCACCAGGGCGTCATCCATCGCAGTATCCGGGGCGGCATCATCAGCAAGTAACCGTCTGCGGGTCCGACGCTCTTGCTGGCGGCGTACGTAGGTGGAGTCCGGCTCGGTGCTCTGGAGCAGTCTCTGCATCTGATCCTCGAGTGTGTCAAGCCTCGTGGTCATGTGCTGGCAAAACTGGCCCTGAAACTCCCGCTCCGTCGCCTGCAAGGCTGCCTGCTGCTGCATGTAGAGGTAGAGGGTCGCCAAGTCAATGCCGGAAGAGGAAGACTCTCCGGGGTAGTGACTGGACGACGCCCCACCTGTCCATCCGGGCGGTGCATCCTCAACTCCTACGTGCTGCTGCACGTGCGCATCATCCCCCATCCCCTGCTGTGATGGGATATCAGACTGTCCCTGCCCGGCCTGTGCCTCCAGTGGGTGAATGACTCTGGACGTGCCTGCTCTTCCTCGGGCTCCAACCATGTCCGCCAAGTGGGCAGGGGAACTCATCAGCCAATTATCACGGAAGTGATAATCGGTGACTCGGGTGAGGGCCGGCTGCGGCAACGGGAACTTGTCCCCGTTCGACATCTTCAAGAGCCATCCGCCCTCGCGGGGTAGAAGAACCTGCATCCGAACTAAAAGCTCGGTGCCCAATCCCTTCTCGTCTTGAAGTACCTCGAGGTCGGACAAGTCGATCCCCAGATGCTCGGCATTCGGGGTGATCAATCCCCCACTCCAAATGTTGCCCTTGGTGGCCTTGAGCTGGTGCCTCCAGTGGTTCATGATGAGGGCGGCGAAGCTGAAGTGGTCTCCAGTGAGGAAGCAGGACAAGGCGTAGAGCTCCCCCACTTTCACCTTGGTGCTCTCGTGCCGTCCTGAGATGGACACCCCCATGCTTCGCTGAAGGATAGCGAAACACGAGGTCGTCGATTGAAGATGCCTTCAGGTTGCCGACGTCGAAGAGGTTTGGATCAGCTGGGGCATCGGCTGCAATCAGCCTCCAAAATTCGACATTGTTGAAATGCGCTGTAGGGGTGCCAGTGCCGTCAGTTGGGACCCCCCATATCTCGTCGAGGACATTCCTCGGAAGAATGTGGGTCTCATTGTTCAGCTGGAAACTGATGGAGGTAGGCTCGGACTCCGGCTGGACCTCGAACACCTCAAGGGTTGCCAAAACTCCAGCACGAGCGATGGGTAAGTCGGCCATCGCTGTGTCATCCAGGTCCTCCATCCAAACCTGTCCAGCATGGTCAGAACATCCTCCCGGATGTCGAGTTTCTTCATCGTCCTTGAGCAGGGGTACAACGTCTGCTTGATGGTGTACTTCCTTCCCCCGAACCTATGATAGCGCTCCACGGCCTCTTGGGTGGTGAAGGTCGGTTCATCAGTCATTTTTGCTGCAAGGGTAGTTAAGGAATTGTTTAGCAAAATATCCAACAATCATCAAACAATTCCCAAGCACAAATTATCGAATCAAAGATCGCAATTAAGCCCAACGTGCTTCTACCCATTCAAAATTGAATACAAATTCATGCAATTCACATCCCAAACACCCAATGTACATCCCCAATTCGACAATTATCCTTAAAAACATAAATTTAAAAATTCCCCCAATTTAAGGATCCCCCCAAAACTTGCTACCATCAAAATTGGTCAAATCCAACGGATACAAGTTCACATAAAGTACATATATCGCCTAAGACTATCATACATATTGACCAATGAGCGAAGTTGGCAATGAAATCGACACATGAGCAAGAAATTGAAATAAGGGTTCCAAGGCCAAAATTTACAAAAATCATGCTCAAATCATGTAAAAATTGTTAAATAATCGTAGAGGAGTAGTCTAGGATACGTACCTTGCGTGGATTGTGCGAGTTTTGGAGAGAAAAATCGAACCGTGGGTGTTTTGGGTTGAGAGAGTGCGTGCGTGTGTGTTTGTGTTTGAAAAGGGGATAAAAATCCCGTTTTATAAGTCTCTGCCCGCGCCTCTGAATCGCGAGCATCGATCGACGCTCATTTAGCATCGATCGACGATGCTTGAAAACTTCCGTCAATCGACGGGACTTCCTCCGTCGATCGACGGGAGCTTAACTCTGGAATTTGAAAAACTGAAAGCTAAAAAATGAAAAATTGTTGGGTTACCTCCCAACAAGTGCTTGGTTTAACGTCGCTAGCTCGACGATACCTGTTTTCCTACGGACGGTTGACATAGTACTTCTCCACCACGCAGATGTCGAGTGGGGTGTAGTACGGCTTTAAATTCTATCCTTTTACCGTGAAGTTCCTTCCATCTTGGCCAGCTAGTTCGACTACACCGTTGCGAAATTGGCGGGTAACGGTATATGGCCCTGCCCACTTTGACTGCAGTTTCCCGGGCATGAAGCAAAGTTGAGATTTGAATAAGAGAACTTTGTCACCCGGACCAAAGAAGCGTGGGCGGATTCCTCTGTCATTGAACCTTTTCGATCGTCTCTTGTAGATGATGCTGTTCTCGTAGGCCTCGTCTCGAAAATCTTCCAGTTCATTCAGTGCCATGGCACGTTCCGATGCAGCCATTTTCCAGTCTAGGTTTAACTCTTTCACGGCTCTCCAAGCCTTGTGCTCCATCTCCACGGGGAGGTGGCAAGCTTTCTCGAAGACAAGCTGATAAGGAGAGGTTCCAATGGGAGTCTTGTAAGCAGTGCGGTATGCCCAAAGAGCATCATCGAGCTTCACAGCCCAATCCTTCCGCTGCTTCACCGTTTTCTCCGATATTTGCTTGATCTCTCTGTTGGAGAGTTCAGTTAGCTTGTTCCCTTGAGGATGGTAGGGGGTAGTAACACGGTGCTTGACTCCGTACCTGCAAAGAAGAGAGGCAAGCCATTTGTTACAAAAATGAGACCCCCCATCGCTTACTAGGGCTCTTGGCGTGCCGAAACGTGTCATGAGTTTCTGAAGGAATTTGATGACTGCTTTTGAATCGTTGGCGGTTGTTGGAACTGCTTCAACCCATCTTGATACATAGTCCACCGCGAGCAGGATGTAGGAGAAACCATGAGATGGCGGGAATGGTCCCATGAAGTCGATCCCCCATACATCAAATATCTCGACTTCGACCACAGGCGTTTGGGGCATCTCATCCCTACGTGAGATGTTGTCGGTTCTCTGGCAGCAATCAAAGCTTGTAATCCATCCTCGACAGAGCTCGTAGATGGAAGGCCAGTAGAATCCGCTCGCGAGGATCTTGAATGCCGTCCGATTGGCCGAATGGTGGCCGCCGCTAGGAGCTGAATGACAGGCAGCGAAGATCTGATGCCACTCTGACTGAGACACGCAACGCCGGATAATCCTGTCTGCGCATCTCCTCCAAAGATAAGGGTCCTCCCAATAATAGAGTTTGACATCGTGGAGGAACTTTTTCTTCGCATAAGGAGAGGAGTCTGGTGGAAGTACGCCGCCTACCAAGTAATTGGCGAAGTCCGCATACCATGGTGTCTTTGGCTCGTACGTCTTTCTCAGATCCCTTAGGGCGCAGATTTGCTCGTCCGGGAAGGTCTCTTGGATCCTCAGTTCCTGATCATCTCCTTCAGCTGGAGGCTCGAGTCTTGAAAGATGGTCGGCAATCACGTTCTCACTTCCCTTTCTATCCTTGATCTCCAGGTCAAACTCTTGGAGCAGCAGGATCCATCTTATCAGCCTCGGCTGTGCATCTTGCTTGGCGAACAAGTATTTGATAGCTGCGTGGTCGGTGTAGACAACAGTTTTGGATCCTATCAGATAGGACCGGAACTTGTCGAAGGTATATACCACTGCTAGCATTTCTTTCTCAGTGGTGGTGTAGTTACACTAGGCTGGGTTCATGCTCTTGTTGGCGTAGTGAATCACATGGAAGAGCTTTCCTTTCAATTGCCCCAAGGCTGTTCCAATGGCATAGTCGCTGGCATCGCACATCAGGATGAACGGCTCGCTCCAATCCGGAGAAGTAAGTACTGGAGCAGTCACAAGGGCTGCTTTCAACATCTCGAAGGCTTGCATGCAATCCTCGTCGAAGACGAAAGAGACATCCTTCTCTAGTAGATTATACAACGGCCGTGAGATCCTTGAAAAGTCCATGATGAACCTTCTGTAGAACCCTGCATGTCCAAGGAAACTTCTCACCGCTTTGACATTCGCTGGTGGCGGCATCTTTTCTATTGCTGCTACTTTCGCTCGATCAACCTCTAGCCCTTCGGCTGATACTCGGTGTCCTAGCACAATTCCTTCTTGCACCATGAAATGGCACTTCTCCCAGTTGAGACAGAGGTTTGTTTCGGTGCATCTTTCCAGTACGGTATCTAGATTCTGCAAGCAGACATCAAATGAGCTAGCAAACAAAGAAAAATCGTCCATAAATACCTCCATGACATCTTCGATTAGATCGTGGAAGATTGCCATTATGCATCTCTGGAAAGTAGCCGGTGCATTGCACAGTCCGAATGGCATCCGTTGGTAGGCAAAAACTCCATAAGGGCATGTGAATGCGGTCTTGTGCTGATCTTCCGGCGCCACAGCTATCTGGTTGTACCTTGAATAACCATCAAGAAAACAATAAAAAGGGTAACTAGATAAAAGATCAAGCATCTGATCAATGAAGGGAAGAGGTAAGTGATCCTTGCACGTAGCGGTATTCAATGCCCGATAATCTATGAAGAATCGCCAACCCGTGACGGGTCTTGTCGCCACTTCTTCTCCATCGTCATTCTTTACTATCTGCATCCCTCCTTTCTTTGCTACAACTTGTGTAGGGCTCACCCATTTGCTGTCGGAGATTGGGTAGATCATCCCATGGTCAAGAAGTTTGAGAACCTCCTTCTTCACAGCTTCTTGCATGATAAGGTTCAACTGTCGCTGTGCTTGTCTTTTTGGTGCAGCATTATCCTCGAGAATGATCTTGTGCATGCAAAGCGAGGGGCTGATCCCTTTTATGTCTCCCAATGTCCACCCAATGGCGCTTTTGTACTGCCGTAGGACTCGCAGTAACTTCTCCAACTCCCCCTATGTCAAGTATGCAGAAACAATAACAGGGTAAGTATCATTTGGTCCCAGAAAAGTGTACCTGAGATGTGTTGGGAGAGGTTTGAGTTCCAGATTTGGCGGATCGGAGTTAGACTTCGGCTTGCAGAAGGGAGCGTCGATCGGCGCTTGCAGTCCGTCGATCGATGATGACTCTACAACTGAAATCCCTTTTCCAAGTCTCGCTATTTCTGTCGAAGAAAACTTTGCGGTACTGCTGCTCGGGCGTCGATCGATGCTGAACCACCGTCGATCGATGGGGGTCTGAAGTTGCCATCGATCGACGATCCTTCGCCGTTGATCGACGATGACTTGCTGTCTTGACGTTTTGGGCGAGATCGGCCCGGCTGTGGTTCTCTTTTGGTCTCCTTCTCTCGAGTTACTTCCCCAAATACATCTAGTTCCATCACTAGATCCACGATCCCTCCATCTGCTTCCTCCAGATTTGACGATGAGAAGAGTGAGTGCTGTAGGGAAGTCTCCAGAAAATCCGGCTCACCTTTGAGAGAGGCGAATGGTGAGGATAATACTGGCCTGAAACAGTCGATCATATGGCATTCCTCCTGGTAGCTACCATCGTTGTGCTTCTGCATCGCCTTATACATAGAGAAAGTTACTGACTCATTGTTGACTCTGAATGTCAGTTTGCCGTCTCGAATATCAATCAGAGCCCCACCGGTTTTCAGGAACGGTCTTCCCAGAATCAAAGGGATGTTTTGATCTTCTTCCATGTTAAGCACCACGAAGTCGGCGGGAATTATGAAATCTTTCACTTTTACAAGCACATCTTCCACTATACCTTTTGGATAAGACACCGATCGGTCGGCCATCTGTAAGGTTATGGTCGTTGGCTTGATATTCCCGATTTCTAATCTCTTGAAAATTGATAGTGGCATCAAATTGATTGAGGCGCCAGAGTCACAGAGAACTTTTCCGAAGGTTTCTCCACCGATGACACAAGAGATCGTGAATGAACCTGGATCCTCTCGTTTGACTGGCATCTTTTTCTGTATGATGGCGCTGCATTCTTCAAAGAGATTTACCGTCTCGTGTTCCATGAAGGGTTTCTTCAGAGAGACCATGTCTTTTAGAAACTTTATGTATCCCGGCATTTCTTGGAGTGCTTCAACCAGAGAAATGTTGATATGTGCTTTCTTCATGTTTTCCAGGATGCGTGCATACCTTTCGTTCATCTTGGTTTTGGTGAACCGCTGCGGATACGGCAAGGGCGGCTTTTTCGGGGACGGAGCTGGAACAGGCGTCGATCGACGCTGGTTGTGCTCGTCGATCGATGACCCTTCTTTGCTAGCGTCGATCGATGATTGCTCACCGTCGATCGACGGTGACTCGTCGTTGGCAGCTTCGTCGGCCTGTTCGACGTCTTCGTTCTCCTTCAATTTAGCCCTTGCTTTCTGTGGCCCTTCATAGGATTTCCCCCCTCTCAGAGTAATAGCGTTCACTTGATTTCTCTGATTCTGATTCTTCGGGTTAACCTGTGTATTGCTTGGAAGTTGCCCCGATTTATGTTGTGCTCCGAGAGCATCAGCGATCTGGCTGACTTGAGTCTCTATTATCTGGACGTGCTTTTGCATTTGTTCTATCTTGGTATTCACACCAGAGATCTCATGCTCCAGTTTACTCACCTTGCTAGTGGATCCTTCCATGAATTTAGCTAAAATCTCCTCGAGATTTGGCTTCTTCTTGTCGACCACTACTCCGTCTTGTACGGCAAATCCAGGAGGTGGTTGTTCAACAGCTTGAGGATTCGCGTAGGAGAACCCAGGGTGGTTCCTAGCGTGATTGTAGTTGTAGTGCTGGTTTTGCTACTGGTAACCTCCACGGTAGTTATTGTT
>JAPKLW010000447.1:498844-521822 GCA_026898455.1 Plectranthus barbatus
TCCTTCAAGGGAAGGCTGTACAGGCTCCACTACGGCTACTGCCTTTTCTTGCTTCAAGGAAGCGAACTCCTCTTGAAGCTTCTTGACTTCAGTAACCAAGTCAGGCTCTTCTGCAACTTTCTTTTCCACTACTTTCTCGACGGCTTTGACGGGTCTATGTCTGCTTGAGGACCAGCGTTGATTGTTGTTGGCCATCTTTTGGAAGAACTCCATGGCCTTCTTTCCACTCTTTGTCATGATGGTATCCCCAAGTGTGGTGTCTACCAACTCAACAGTCCTTTCATTCAAGCCTTCATAGAACGCCTCGGCTTGTTCACCTGGAGGTTGACCATGTCCGGGACAGGCTCTGAGTAATTCTTTGTAGCGTTCCCACGCTTCATAGAAACTCTCATCCGGTCTTTGAGCAAACCTAATGATTTCTTTCCTTCTTTGTCTGATGATGTTTGGAGGGAAGAAGTTCTCGAGGAACTCATTCCGTAGTTCACTCCATGTACTGATCTTCCCCTTGTCCAGTGCAGTAAACCAATACTGTGCCTTATCCCGCAGTGAGAATGCAAAAATACGCATTCGGATGGCACTTTTGCTGACCCCTCCAATCTTGACGGTATTGCAGAGCATCAGAAATTTGTCTAGGTGGGCATATGGATCCTCAGTAGCCCTTCCGCCGAACTGGTTCTGTTGAACCATCTGAACTAGTCCAGTCTTCAACTCAAAATTATTTGCATTAATTTCGATTCGGAAGTCGGTTTCTTTGAACTGAGGTCGATACCTCTTCTGCATGGCTTCTTTGTCTTCCTCTTCATCATCTGAGTCATTAGGAGGCTCCTGGTCCTCGTCATCTTCATCCTCAGGTTGATCCTCAAATAGTGGATTCCTATGACCGAACCGAGGGTTTCTGTTGTTTCACCCCCTGTCTCGATCTAGGATCAATAGTTGCATTTGTTCTCTCATGGCTTGGATTTCTTGGACCAGAGCAGTCTGCTCTTCCAAGGTTAGTCCTGGTGGTGGTGGCTGTACAATCGGCTGTTGTGGTATGTCATTAGGTTGTGGTACTTCATCTGCCATTGCCTGATTACTTGAGCCGTCTTGGGCGCGCTTATTCCTTCGGATCTTTTTGCACGTGGCTTCAATGTCCGGATAGTAATAAAGCGGATCCTTTGCTTGGGCTCTTGTAATCATGCACTACTTGTACAGTAAAGTAGTTTGTGAGATGGCACTGCGGATTAACAAAAATGAAACAAGATATAACTGAAAACTATAAAATATGAAGGCATCGATCGACGCTGGAGTGGGCGTCGATCGACGGCCCTTCGTACTGAAAGAAGAAAGAAAAAAAATGATTGTTAAAAAGATGTTACAGCCTGAATCAGTACTCTAATCACAAAGTTAATAGTAGGACGATTCTGTCCTATCCCCGGCAACGGTGCCAAAATTTGATCGCGTATATTTTTAACCCGCGACTTAGCAAAGCTAATAATATAGCGGCAAATTAAATTATCGATCCCACGAGGAAAGGAACAACGAAAAATCCTAAGTACTAACTTAAAAGTTCTTAAAGTACTGGATAGGTAGAATTAAAAATAAAGGGTTTTGAAATTTTTTTACCTCAAGAAAACAATTATGAAAATAAACTTACATTGAAAAAATCTAAAGGATAAGAAGTACAGATTCTAGGCTTTTCTCCTTATCAAGTATGACATGCATAAACAAATTGATTATTTTCCAATTTTAATTCCTCTACACAGTGAAACATCAGAAAAGCTATTATGAACTTCTTTGTTGGACAATTCATAAAGTGGATTAATTAATTATCTATCTCCTGTCGGTCTCAAGATTAATTAACTAACTCCTACAGTTCTACAGATTTATTCCTACAATCTATTCCCTTCAGTTACGACAAGAAATCAGATTATATTGTGAAAATCTCTTTCGATTGAAAACTATTACAGTTACGTCTCTAATTTCCAACTAGTAATCCTAAGTTAGTGGCCAACATACCCAAGATTAAGAATAAAACCAGATTTCACAAACTGTGAGGGAAAGGAAAAATAACTTCAATTAATCAAAACATGCATACATTGATAGTTTGAAAACCTAGAATCTGAGAAGTCAATTAGTTACACATAATTCTAATCTTAATCATCATAGACAATGAACAAGAAAAGAAAAGATGAAAAGGAAAACTGAATCTTCCCCAAAGATTCAATCTCAAACCCAATGATCTTCTTCTTCTTCTTCCTTGTGATGTTTCTCTCAATTTAATTCTCTTCTCTCTTGCTTTCTCTCTTGATTTTTGATCTCCTCTCTTGCTCTGCTCTGATTTTCGAATTCTTCAGCCTTTTTATAGATGTTGTGGATGAATTCTACCATACCTAGGAGTTAGATATGTGTTTATCTTCAGAAAATAGAAAAGATATGGTCTGCCCCGCGACACTCCGTCGATCGATGGCCAATCTTCGTCGATCGACGGGAAGGACAAAGCATCGTCGATCGACGGCCAGTTGGCGTCGATTGACGGTTGTTCTGCTCCAGTACTCCTGTGTTGATCTCGTCGAGTTCTTTCGTCGATCTTCTCTGAAGCTGCAGCGAACAAGTTTCCAAAATACTCCAATTTTCATCCAAAAACCTGCATGATTCATCAAACACACCATAAAAAGCACAAAAGCCAATGTATGCTCAAAAAGACACTAAAAACGATCCAAACATCACCAAAATAGACAAAGAAACAATAGATAAGTTGGTAAAAATATCAACTTATCAATGTTCCTTCCCCATGTGTCCAAGGAATGAATGGTTTGTGGATCTAACTTTGAAGGATATGGGCACTGTGATGCTTGGTAGCAATCACATTTGCAGGATTGAAGGTGTTGGATCAGTTAGAATTCAGAATCTTAAGGGAGAAGTCAAAACTCTAACAGATGTTAGGTTCATCCCTCAAATTCAGAAGAATCTCATATCATTGGGTACACTTGAAGCAAGAGGCTTCAAGTTTGTTGGAGATGGAGGCACCATTGTAGTTTGTAAGAAAGGTGTTGAGGTGTTGAAAGGAAAGAGATTAAACAACATATACGACCTGTTCGCAGAGACAATATGTGGAGAATCTAGTGTTGTCAAGGCTGTGGATTGCAAGCTTTGGCATCTGAGGACTGGACATATCAGTCACAGAGGCTTGGTTGAACTAAAGAAGCAAGGTCTAATCACCTATGAGGTTGAACATGATCTTAGCAGCTGTGAGGAGTGCATATTAGCCAAAAGTAAGAAGTCACCATTTAAACCAAGTCAAAGGAGAAGTAGCCAACCTTTAGACTACATACATGCTGATTTGTGGGGGCCATCTAGGACAAAAACTCTTGGTGGAGGAAGATATTTCTTGTCCATCATTGATGATTACAGCAGGAGAGTGTGGGTTCACATTCTGAAAACAAAAGATGAAGCTGCTTAGAAGTTCAAGGAATGGACCTATCTGGTTGAAAATGAAAAGGGAAGGAAGATAAAATGCCTAAGAACTGATAATGACATGGAATTCTTGAGTGAAGAATTTGATTCCTTTTGCAGACAAAAAGGAATCAAGAGACATAAAACCACTCCATACAACCCACAACAAAATGGAGTGGTTGAAAGAATGAATAGAACCCTTTTGGAAAGGGTGAGGTGTTGGTTGCTTGGATCTGGTATGTCGAAGGGGTTTTGGGGTGAGGCTTTGGCTACAGCCTGTCACTTGATAAACAAGTCCCCATCTACTGCCTTGGAGCTCAAAACTCCAGATGAGTTGTGGTATGGCAGGAAACCACATTACTCTTATTTGAGACCCTTCGGTTGTCTTGCTTATGTCCATACTAGGCAAGATAAGCTAGCTCCTAGAGCTTTGAAGTGCATTATGCTTGGCTATCCTTCTGGTACAAAAGGATACAGGTTATGGTGCATAGAGCCAGACCAACAAATGGTCATTACTAGCCGGGATGTTACATTTAATGAGCTGGTGATGCCTTATTTGTAGAAGAAAGATAAGGGAATAATATCCGAAGAGGCATCTGAAACAACTCATGATTTGAAGAATGTTAAGGATGAACCTGGAGTTGAAGAACAAAAACCTGAAACTTCTGGTACAGAGAAGTCTGACACCAACAGACAGCCAACTCTAACAAATTACTGATTGGCAAGAGATAGAGTGAGGAGGGAGATCCATCCTCCTAAAAGATTTTCGGAAGCAGATGCCATTTTTCTAAGCCTAAATATTGCAGAGAAGCTGCAAGATACAGAGCCAAAGACATTTGAAGAAGCATGCACAGGTTCAGAAAGTACACTTTGGCAGGAAGCTATGACTGAAGAGATGCAGTCACTAAGAAAGAATGAAACATGGATCCTTGCAGATAAACTAAAGTTTCAATCAGTAGTTGGTTGCAAATGGGTGTTCAAAAGAAAGATTGAGAAGACAGATCCACCACAAGTGAGATGCAAGGCAAGATTAGTTGCAAAAGGCTTTACCCAAAAGGAGGGAGTGGATTACACTGAGGTATTCTCACCTGTTGTCAAACATTGCTCAATTAGGATCCTTTTAGCTATTGTGGTACAGTTGGATCTTGAGCTACATCAGTTGGATGTTAAAACGGCCTTCCTACATGGTGAATTAGAGGAAGTCATTTATATGGATCAGCAACCAGGGTTTGCTGAACCTGGAAAGGAAGATCAAGTATGTTTGCTGCAGAAATCTCTCTATTGGCTGAAACAAAGCCCGAGGCAGTGGAACAAAAGGTTTGATGCTCATAGAATTAAAAACTGAAAATTAATTCCTAAAAATATTATATACTTTAATTGGGTGGGATAAACCCTAAGATCAAACTTATAAAATTAATTTAAATTAAAATAAAAAATAAATTTTAAGAAATTATAAACTTCAGTAATGAGATGTAGAGTAAAATATAAAAAGTCGAACAAATGATCTCGTGTGTGCCCCATACTGTATAATTAAAGGGTCAAACCTTAAAATCTAGGAGAAACTATGCCTTTTTTTCAAATTTAATACTCCCTCCGTCCCACTTCAATTGTTCATCTTTCCTTTTTCGTCCGTCCAATTTAATTGTCCACTTACCTAAAATGAAAAATTAATACACACTCACTAATAAAATACTCTCTCCGTCCCAGCAGAATAGACCCTCTTACCAAATCGAGCGTCCCAACTAAATTGGCCTCTTTCCAAAAATGACAACTTTTTCACACTCAACAAGAAAATATTAATTCCACTTACACTTACAGTCTTAATTCCCGTGCTGAAATGAAGAGGGCCTATTTAATTGGGACGGAGGGAGTACTAATTTCCTCTATCTCTACTCGTATTAGATATTCTGTCGATTTCCTTGTGGACAATTGATAAGGGACGGAGGGAGTATAAACTATAATCTTTTGTAATTATATGATCAATGTTGATGCCCAAATTTTATTTGGACCAAAAGATGAGCCCAATCACAAGTCCACTACACGGTCCTGTACAAAAAGGTAAGTTACCCATCTATTCGGCTCATCTCGAGAAACTCAAACGGGCCATCTCGAAGGCCACACTAAGAGGAAACGGAGTCAATTTCCATATCGGAGCATAAATATTGAAACTCTGAACCTTACTCATAGCACAATCAATTTTGACTGCTCGTTGTACTCCACTATCTTGCTACCACATGTGTAATCATTACTCTCCACCGCTACCAATTACCACCACCACCACCATCTGACAAAAGACACGTTGATCCAACTTTTCTGACAATGTATCTCAATTTTGAGGCCATTAGCAAGGTGACAGAATGGAGCATCGTTGGAAAGGGATCGTATAAAAGCCCTTTCCTTTTCTAAGGAGAAAAGAGGGTAGGACGAGGAGGAGAAGAAGGAAAAAACAACGACAACACAGGATGGTAAAGATATTTTATATGAGAGATTAAAAATCATATTTCCATTCTTTGATAAATAAAGAAAATATCGTATAATCTTTAAATTCTTTCTTAATATAATGGTATTCTCTCGCATTCTCTCTATTTACTAGGACGTAGGCACTTCTCCATGTCGTTATTGTTTCTTCCACGCTCATCAATCCCCCAATAAAAATAAAGATAATTTATTCTGGAACAAATATTTTCATTAAATAAATAAATTTTTGGTTGAGAAATAAAATCCCCAACAATCTAATTATTATAAACTATACAAATATAAAATATCTATGAAAAAAAGTTGAGTGTGCTCGCCAGAATTCCACGTTATTTGATATAGACATATAAGATAGTAAATGTATACGAGATTTTTGGTGAGCACAGTTTATTTCTCATTACTGATAAAAGAATATGTTATTCTATATTTTTATTGTTTCTGATAGGTTGATCATTGTTGGTCCCGAAATCAGAGAATATGTAATGCAACGGAAGTAAGTTTAGATTGCACTTGTTCTCCGAAACTGACTGAGACTCAGTTTTGGGTTACTAAAAGTAAGTTAAGCTCAGATAGATATTAAGTAAGTTTCACAAGTATACACTTCAATACTTAAAAAAGTATTGAAGGTTTTAAATTAAGTATGAGAAGCTTAAGTATGCTAAAACTTAAAGAAAGTAAATAAAGGACACAGGATATTATAGTAGTTCAAACTTAAAATCCTATATCCACTCTTCCAAAATTAATCAGGAATCTACTAAGTTTGGTTACAAGCCTTCTTACAATCTATGAACAGCTCGTCGGCACTCTATCCATCGGTTTGCTGTCGTCACTCGCCTAGAAACTCCTTGCTGACTTAGTCTTCAGGTTAATTGAGGACGCACCCCACAGCCTTCTTCCCGGTAGGTTGGATGTTTACTTGTTCTTTGCACAACAAAGTTTGGTGGCAAACGCCCGTGAGAATCAGTGTTCTAGAGTAGAACACTGACTGCTATGAATATTACTTAAAAAAGTAATATTCAGCAAGAAATAGCTTAAGCTTTAAGCTTAGCATCGTGCTTTGGACCACGTAGAACAGAATGATTAACTTGAATTTGAAACTCAAGTCTTACGAATGGAATCACAGAATATCGAGAGCTTTGTGTAGAAAGTTCTGCAGAGTGTTGGCTTAGCTTTTCACGTGTTCAGTAGTAGTTCTTCATTCAAAATGTTGAGCTATTTATAGGTAGCCTTGGTCGACACTTTGAATTATGCCCATTAGACACAAAATTCAAGTCGTTAGAGACAAGATTGATCGATCCAATCATAGTCATTCTTTGGTAGGTCTGCTCTGCTCTGCTCTGAAAAGGTTGTACTTCCATGTACCTTCTACCTGCTCTTGTCAGACTAAGTTTCAGTCCGTGGAATCCAACTATGGGACATCCTTGTACTAACTTGTACTTAGCATTTACTCGCCATTAAGTCTGACTTTGAATCATCTTGTGTTCCTCGTGCTTATTGATGTAAATGCCTTCATACAAACATTCCAAGACTGAGTATGGACGTCTCTTATAATAACTTCTCTTAAGTCAGTTTGGTATAATCTATACTGACTTCCTAAGGTCAGTATAGGCCTTGGTCATACATAGTGAAACCAAGTTTTACGCACGAGCTCTAGAAACTTAGTGCTAAAATAAGTTTTTATTAGGATTTTTGTTAGAGAAATCACTCCTTACTTTTTATGTTTTGGTGGGTCAAAGATTGTAAAAGCCATCTAAGTTAGTTTTTCAGTTTCTAGAGTTCTAAACACTGTAGTCCTTGTATAGGATCAATCAAGTTGTAATAGAACTTAGGCTGAAGACCGAGCATAGGAGATACTCGAGAACTGAAGAACTGCACGCCTTGAAACTTGGTTTTCACCAAGTATAGCCTTGACCAAAACTCAGTTAGGGTACTCAGTATAGGGTTTTCCATACTGACTTAGAGAAGTTAGTATGAGGGCTTTCCCGTACTGACTAGGAGAAGTATGTATGAGGGTTTTCCATACTGACTAGGAGAAGTCAGTATGAGGGCGTTTTCCATATTGACTGTGGGCAGTCAGTATGAGGGTCAACCATACTGACTATAGGAGGTCAGTATGAGGGCTAGCTATAGACCTTGGGAAGTCAGTATAAGAGTCTCTACCTTTAAAGCACGAGATATTCGAAGTTATCAAAACTCGGTCAGACTTTGGCATATTCATGCCTAAGTAAAAGTCAGTACGAGGATATCCAAACTTGGATTCCTCATACTAAAACTTAGTCTGACACAAAGTTAGTGTATAATAACACTGACATAGCAGAGCAGATCAGAGTAGACCTACGACATCTAACGACTAGATTTATGTGTCTAATGGGCAGAAATCTAAAATTTCGGAGAAAGTCCTCTATAAATAGAACTACACATCAACCTTAAA
Source organism: Plectranthus barbatus (assembly GCA_026898455.1). Classification (NCBI taxonomy): domain Eukaryota; kingdom Viridiplantae; phylum Streptophyta; class Magnoliopsida; order Lamiales; family Lamiaceae; genus Plectranthus; species Plectranthus barbatus. Next base: position 507,186 of record JAPKLW010000447.1, read on the forward strand.
CGGTTAGGAATTTGAATAAATCTCACTCTAGAAAGAGCACTCTGCTAAGCCATCTCTCTGCTAAAACTCTCTGAGTTTCCGTGTTTCTTAACACAAGACTTGAGTCCCTGACTCAAGTAATTACTCCGTGGTACTCTCTCTTAGCACGAGGCTAAAGCTTTCAGGGTGAAGCTTTCCTTTGATGAATATATCTATACAAGATATATTCATAGTAGTCAGTATCCAACTCTGGGATACAGATTCTCACGGGCATAAGCTAAAAAATTGAGTTCTAGGAAGAATGGCAAACATCCAACCACCAGGACGAAGGCTGTATGGGTGTTGTCCTCACTTCAACCTAAAGACTAAGCCTACAAGGAGTTCCTAGGCGAGTGACCACAACTGACCGAAGGACGGAGTCGTCGACGGGCTGTGTATAGATCGTAAGGAGGCTTTACTTAGTGAATTATTTGGACCTTGGGTCTGAAGAGTGGATGTAGGATATTTAGATCCGAACCACTATAAATATCTTGTGTTCTTTACTGCTTTATTTATTTATTTATGTATTGTTTAGTTTCGCAAACTAATTTTTGAAACTTTCAATACTTGCCTAAGTATTGAAGAGTATATTATGTGAAACTTACCTAACAACAGAAGACCTAAGCTTAAGTCTTCGTATACACTAAACTGAGTTATATATGTTTATTTTAACAAGTGCAAGTGTGTTATTTTTGCATCTGATGCATATACAAACCATCTGCTGCACATATTTGTATTCTGATTTTGGGACCAACAAGTGGTATCACACACCGAGGTTCTTACTGACCAAGGTTGTGTTGAGTTGCTTAGGACTAGATCTCTGTTCTTTGCACTTTGTTTTTGTTTGTGTGTATTAAGGCTTAGGTATGCAGAGATGGCACATATTTTGGAGTTTCCAAAGTATTCATCAGAAACTTTTAGATATGGAAGAAGCGCTCGCTGATAATGCTGAAGAACATCCATCCAGAGATGGCTGAGGTTCTTGTAGGGATTTTACGGCAAACCAAACTGCTAAATCCAAATAAACCCGGACTATTCATGGATGTTGAGAACAATTAACATATGATAAACCGTAGCATGCTCCTATGAATTTAATGTAGTGGATATCGAATATACCTTAAGTTCGTAGGGTCTGATCCGATCTTTTGCGTTTAAATTCCAATCTCTTGATTCAACCACGCAATTAATTAAATTTGCGAAAATGGAAATTAGTAACAGATCTAATTTCTAGATTTAGTTAAATGAGAAAGAGAAGAAGAAAAAATTATTCTCTAGATTAGATCTTCAGATCTGTATCCCAATGTTGTTTAATTCTGCTACTGGTGAGTATTCCACAGGACTGTGAATTTGAAAGCCGAAATCGAATTTCTTCTCCTCCCAGACACACTGAGCACCGCCCACTCTCTCTCTTAAACTAGGGTTTCAATTGATTTTGAATTTTCTAGGGTTTGTGAGAGAGAACTGTCTATTTATAGATCTAGGGTTGTAAACCCTAATGGGCTACTGGGCCTCTTTTTAGCATATTTAATTTGAGCCAGACCTGAGACCTAATGCAAATAATAAAGTGGGCTTATGAATTAATTAATTCTCTTGTCCACAACCCAAGACACAATTAATTAATTAATATTAATTCTTTTTCTCTACAAAATTAATACTGACATACCCCTTTACTACCACGTTATGAGAACGGGCTGCATTTACTTAAGAATCCCCATATCTAAGGTTACTGGACATCCATTAATTTATTGGAGCTTTTGACAAGCTTCCACAATTAATCAATTTCTTATTTAGCACGATAAATGTTATTGACCTCCTTAGGGAACGCCCCCATCCTATAACTCGGATATGGTAACCTAACTCTAGTCTCAGGCTGTAATAAACGAACTGTTGTTACCCAAGATGTGGGTATACGAGCACGTTACTCATGCTCTCCATCATGGAAAGTCAAAGCAACAATCAACCCGTGTATACCCCTGAACCTTCATTAGGGTTCGGACTCAATCAAGATCGAGATCTTGTATTCTATGAAGTCAGACAGCAGAATACTTCTCACCGTGGTCCAATCAATATGCAACCACACGTACCAGCATATCAAGTAATCAAGACAGATTACATCTTTCTAACTATGTTGTTGCCTACACCGATAGACTTATCCTCGTACGTTGTCTTGGTTGTGATAATATTTATATCTTACTTGGTCAAGTGATCATACTGTCTTCTGTGATCTACAACACGCAGAATGATCGTCCCTATCAGTGAGATAAAAGTATACCATTGTTACTCGCATGTAAGTTTTTTTAACAGATAGGAAATACTGTTGAATGTATACTCCTCGTAACCTAACGGTTCTATCTACTAGACCACTAAAGATCACCAAATTGAATATTTAGCTCGGAGGAGCAGGGGGTCAGGAGATAGTGGAGAAACCTTATGCGGAGTGGACGAACGAGGAAAAAGTTCATTTTCAGCTGGATTCAGTGGCCATGGAGCTTATTCTTTAATCCCTACCAGAGCCACTAGTTGTCGAAGCTCTTGAACACGACAACGCCAAGAAAATGTGGGAATTCCTTGGCATTCTCTACCAAGAGACCGCAGAGATGAAGCAAAACAAGCTTCAAAATTGTGTAGATAAGTATGAATCATTTCAAATGCTTCCTGGTGAAAATGTTAAATCAATGGAAGCTAGATTTAATGCTATTATTTGTGAGCTAAAAAACATGGGAAGAACTTATGAGATTGCAGATATGAATGCGAAGATTCTCTCCAAGATGCCCAAAGAGGATTGGATAGTCAAAGCCACTAGCTTGAAGGAGAAGGATCTCTCTAAGATGACTACCAAGGACGTGTTCGCCCAGCTACAAGCTCATGAGTGGTACATAAAAGTGGCGGACATGAATGAAGCAGTGCGGAATGTTAGCACTCATCCAGAGGAAGATGCTGCATATTTCGTGGAAAGGGAGTTCAGGAGAAGGCCTCAATAGCCTTACCAAGCTGACAGATCATCCAGACAGACGTCTACATCAATGTCAGCACCAACACCTTCCTACCAGAAGGAGGAAGAGAGCATAATCGGAAAGCTTGAGGAGCAAATAAGGAAGCTGACGAGACTTTTTGAGAGAGCCAAAGCTAAGAAGGAAGGTTCACAACCCAGTGAACTAAAGTTCAGTGAGAGACCTCCCAAAGCATGTTTTGAGTGCAACTCTCCAGGTCACCTGAAGAATGAGTGCCCACTGGTTTCCAAGGAGTAAAGGAAACGCTTGAAGAGGGTATTCGAGAAGAAAGCTTCCAGAGCAATTGCAAGGGTCGTGCTTTCTAGAACTGAGGTGCCAGAAATCTCAGATAACGATGATGGCTACTACACTTCAGATGATGAGGCCATGGAGCAAGCATTCCTAGTGTTGATGGCCATGCTTGAAGAAGAAGAAGAAACTGAAGGTGAGTTGCAAATCCCGATATTTAGTTCCTAGTTTATGTTGATGGCCAGAAATTCAGTTCCAAGAAATCTGGTTTCAAGAAACTCAATTTCTGGCAAGGTTTCACACACCCATTCCATTCCTTCAAACATAAAGAGAAATAACATTAATTATCTAAAGAGGAAGAAGAAGGGGTATATTTAGTCTAACCTTATTTGTTTTGCAGGTACATGGTCACAAAAGTCAGCTCAAAAAGAAGAAAAGAGCATGGACTTTAGAGAATGAATGTTCTGCCCACATGACCGGAGAAAGAAATTTCCTTTCAAAACTGAAGATGTCAAGAGGACCACTAGTCAGTTTTGGAGATGACCCAAAAGGAAGAGTAATCGGCAAAGGATGCTTAGAGTGCAATGTAATCACCATCAACAACGTATCCTTAGTCACCAATCTCAACTACAACCTGCTGAGTGTCAGTCAGCTTATCCAATCTATGTGTGAAGTGGCTTTTGCCGAAGAAGATTGCTTGATCAACGACAAAGACTCCAAGGAGACTATGCTTAAAGGTGTAAAGAAACGTAGTTTCTAATTTGTGGATTGGGAGAGCGGGAAGTCTGGCATGTGCCTTGTCGCAACAAGCCCATCCTAAGAAAGAGTCAACGGGCTATGGCATAAGAGATTTAGCAACCTGAATTTCCAATCGATCAGACACTTATCCAAACACGAACTTGTAGAAGGCCTACCACAAGTCAGTTTCAAGGAGCTTTGAAGATCAAATTGCGGACATCTTCAACAAACCACTCTTAGGCATCACACATGGTCTATTTGAGATCAACGAGATCCTTATTGAAGAGGATTGAATGCAGAATAAAACTGAGTCCGACCTCTCAATTTTGCTCATTTTTTCCCTTAATCACATTGGTGTCACTGAAACAATCCACCAGAAGGGAATTTGGCGAGAAAAATATGTTGGAGGAAGAAAGTTGCTGACTAAAACTGAGTTCAAACTCTCAGTTTTACAAACTTGGTGTATTCCTCAGCATGAAGATTTCATACTCTTTCATATCTTTGAAGAATATTCTTTCAAGTGGTGCCTATGCAACACAATATGAAGCTCTTCACATAGCCAAGAGCAGAAGAAATTGTTCCCAGAGGCATTCACAAAGAAGTCAAAACTTACTTAAACTAAGTTTCAACTGACCTGCTGAAGAAAACCAAGTTTTGATTTTGACACTTGGAATATTTTAAAGGACGGATGCGGAATTAAACTGAGTCACAACTCTCAGTTTAGAAACTGATTCTTACTCAGTTCAGAAGTTTGAAAGGCGGGATTTCAAATTCCAAAGGCGATCGCATCGGTTATAATGCTATTAATGCGTATCTTGCATCAATGAATCAGGATTTGACACATGGATAACGTCGCTCCAGTCAAATATCAAAACACGCATTGTGAGGCAACACATCCCAATTGTCGCTGAAAATCAAGAAACCGAAAGGTTTTACGGTACATTTATTTATTTTAAATGACTTTTTTTTCTGCTATAAATAGGGTTCATTTGTTTCCTTTGTGAAACACTTTCTTCTTTCTCCATTGTCGAACCCTTCCTTCCGAGTTTATACTTCGTGTTCATACAAAATTTTCCTTCGATCTGGCAAAATGGAAAAAGAGTCCAAGCCACCAGACATAACCTCACTACCCTTTTTGGGTGCGGTCAAAGAGGGGGAAAAGAAGTATGGAAGGTGCTGAAGACATCAGAAATATTGAGCATAGCAGTCGTCTTCTTACCAAGAAGGAGCAAAAGAAATCTTAAGATCAAAACTCCTTCTCAGGTACACTGCTCAATGCTCAAAGTGACGTGTCATCAACTGAAGGCTGGGCACTGTCACTTAGAAATACTTCTCCTGCAGATGTTCAACAAATGCTCACAAAAACCAGGGTAGGTGAAGAAGATGAGGCCCAGAGGTGGAAATGAGAGAGTCCTCTCCGAGGCAAGCTCCTGAAAGGCAACAAGAGGGAAGTGGAAAGCAGGTCAGAATATCAAACATGCTTCCCTCAAGAGACGTTGAGTTGAAAGTGGAAAGACAAGTTTGTCTTTCCACAAGGAGCACATGTCCACGGACGACATTTTAGTCTGAGAACTCCTGGAAGACGGAAATCCAAGGGCAGGGAGAAGCTAGTCAGTTTTCCAACTACCCTCCTTGGATAAAGAGTTCAAAACAAACTCCATCAGCAGCCAGTTTGAAGAACATAAAGACCGGAAGCAGCCTAGTATAGACTTGTAATAGTTCTGTAATAGGTTTCTTTTTAGTTAGTTTATCTCTGTTATTGTAATGAAAAATATTAAAGGATAAACTGACTTGTTGATGACAATCTCTTTTCGTCCAACTCTTCATACGTTGTACTTACACACTCCAGTTTAATCAACAGGCTTCTAACTCTCTCCTACTTACGATTACAATTTCTCAAAACTAACTTGAAAATTAATCGAGCAATATCTCTCCAAATCTATAAGGAGAAGATCTTAAGTAGAAAGCTAACTTTTTTGTTTTTAGGAAATGAAAGCTGACTCTGAGGGGGAACTTTTCTGAGTTTATGTCACTATTTGTCAAATTTTTAAAAACTCTAAAGATATGTACACCTCAATAGCTTAGGTTAAAGATGGTCTTGACCACACCAAAAAGGGGGAAATTTTCAGGATTTTTTTAGAGAAATCATTCCTTACTTTGTTTGTTTTGGTGAGTAAAAGATTGTAAAAGCCATCTAAGTCAGTTTTTCAGTTTCTAGAGTTCTAAACACTTTAATCCTTGTATAGGATCAATCAAGTTGTAATAGAACTTAGGTCGAAGACCAAGCATAAGAGATGCTCGAGAACTGAAGAACTGCATCCTTAAAACTTGGTTTTGACCAAGTATAGCCTTGACCAAAATTGAGTTAGGGTACTCAGTACACGGTTTTCCATACTGACTAGGAGAAGTCAGTATGAAGACTTTCCCATACTGACCAGGAGAAGTCATTATGAGGGTTTTCCATACTAACCAGGAGAAGTCAGTATGAGGGCTTTTTCCATACTGACTATGGGCAGTCAGTATGAGGATCAACCATATTGACTATGGGAGGTCAGTATGAGGGCTAGTTATACTGATCTTGGGAAGTTAATATAAGAGCATCTACCTTTAAAGCACGAGCTATTCAAAGACATCGAAGCTCGATCAGACATTGGCATATTCATGCCTAAGTAAAAGTCAGTACGAGGATATCCAAACTTGGATTCCTCAAATTGAAACTTAGTTTGACACAAAGTTAGTGTATAGTACAATGCCATAGCAGAGCAGAGTAATGCAGACCTACGACATGGGCTATGATAACGGGCGGAAATTCGAAATGCCGGAGAAAGTCCTCTATAAATAGGATTGCACATCAACCTTAAACGGTTACGAATTTGAATAATTCTCACTCTAGAAAGAGCGCTCTGCTAAGACATCTCTGTGCTAAAACTCTTTGATTTTCCGTATTTCTTAACACGAGATTTGAGTCCCTGACTCAAGTTATTATTCCGTGCTAATCTTTCTTAGCACGAGGCTGAAGGTTTCCTTTGGTGAATATGTCTTTATAAGATATATTCATAGCATTCAGTTTTCTACTCTGAGATACTGATTCTAACGGGCATACGCCAAGAAACTGAGTTCTGGGAAGAACAACAAACATCCAACCACCAGGAAGAAGGCTGTGGGGGTGTCATCCTCACTTCAACCTGAAGACTATGCCTACAAAGAGTACCTAGGTGAGTGACCACAGCTGACCGAAGGACGGAGGCGTCGACGGGCTGTGTATAGCTTGTAAGGAGGCTCTTACAAACTTAGTGAATTATATGAATCTTGGGTCTGAAGAGTGGATATAGGATATTTAGATCCAAACCACTATAAATATCTTACGTTCTTTACTGCTTTATTCTGTGAAACTTACCGGACAATGACAGACCCAAGCTTAAGTCTTCATATACATTAAAACTGAGTTATATCTGTTAATTTGAACAAGTGCAAGTGTGTTATTTTTGCTTCCGCTGCATATACAAACTTTCCGCTGCACATATTTATACTCTGATTTTGGGACCAACAATTTTGACATATTAAAACAAGAATGTATAGAGAGAACTAAAACTTGATTCCTAACCATCATTTAATTAAAAAATATTATCCTTTATAAGTACATTTGAAAGAAATTATATAATTTATGCTAAATTCGAAAATTTGGCCTAAATAGAGCCCAAACCTTGACAGATCACATAACCGAGACGAAATCACAATCCCAACTACTTCATGTTTTTTTAAGTGTAACTATATTAATTTCAATAGCGTTTTCTTTTTTATCTTAAGAGTTATTAATTGTTTGCTATTTGTTATTCGCTGCACCAGTTTGCCATTATATCATTAATTAACGATCTTAGGGGCTCAGATCTAAATATTCCGACATTCGTAATAATAATTCTAACTGATAATTTATTGGATATAGTTAAAATGCCTTAGCTACTTATTCCCTAAGTTTAGGACATAAACCCTAAAATTATGCTTTTTCGTAAATCCTTAAAACATAAAGAATATGATTCCATTACAAATTAACTCCTATAATAATAATAATAATAATAATAATAATAATATATGTTAGTGTGTAGGAAAAACTGTTGGACATGATAGGGATAGTTTAAATTTGGATGACAAATGTCTTGAGGATTCCTACTCCACAAATTAATTTAATACAAATCTTGCTGTGACTTGTCTAACCCATGGTGGTTATTAGGTTTGACTATTATTGCGTGGTCAACCACGCAACTGGTACGTAAAACAAATTTTGCCCATTTCAAGACTTAATGGATTTTGTTGGCTTTTTAAGTTGTGATATAATTAATGACATATAATTTCCTTCATATAAATTATAGGGTAAGGTCTTGGACCTAAACGATTTAGGCGGGTTTTATCCATTAACCCAAGTCCAAACCCATATAATAAACTTTTGTATATTCACTTCGTCAAAGGAATCTCTTTTGTATATTCACTTCGTCAAAGGAATCTCTTGCTTGAGTGTTCGTGAGTGTATGAAGTGAGAAAAGCAGCTCTTTAATCTTATTCTTGAACCTGTCTTTTATAGGTGGAAATTCAAACCTTGAATCTCCATATCCGTTAGACACAACGGCATCTTTGTTCAAGAGTGGATTAGCTTGTTTGAACACCTTTTGTATAGGACTGTACTTTTCCAACTACTTCTGGAAAGTCTCGACCTTTGCGTGTACTTTTGTCAGAATCGCAGTCCAGCTTCAAATTTTGATTCTTTTGCTTTGCTAAGCTAGAATCTGCTAAAGTATTTTTCCTTTGATCCTTTGACTTCCGTTGCTTGCGATTTCTTATTCATTGCTGAAGGATCCCGAATGCTAATGCCTTAGCATTCTGTTGATATCTATTGTCTAGCGAGCGTTCAGCCGTTTGCTAGTGATCCTTCGTTAGCTTGCTTCTCTAGCAGCTTGTAAGTGGAAGACGAATGCTGATACCGTCTGCTTCATATCTGCTAGGAATTCTTCTTAGCACACTAGTCTATTACAACTCAATGTAAAACTTATACAGGACTTTACAAAGTGTGCTAGACTCTCTAAAGTTCGGCAGATGATCGACCAACTAAATAAGGTTTGATCCAACAAAACCTTTTACAAATAAGTCCTAAGGGAGATTTTAGGAATAATTTCCCAACAATTTCCCCCTTTTTGGTGCGATCAAAGCTTACTATCATTTGCTGACCATAAGTGGAAGAATGTCTGTGTTTTACAAGGCTATGCTATTCTATCAATCTAACACAGAGTTTTTCCAACTAGGTTCGAGAAAAAAATGATTGTAATCAAATTCCCCCTCAACAGGTGCTGGGGAATATTTCTCGATTAAATATAAGTGAATGTTTGCACAAAGGTAATATGCTAGAAATTCTAGCACCCATCAAATTAGCAAGCATTCATCAGTCAAAATATAATCTCCATATCCACATGCAAAAATTGTTGAGTACACCAGAAGTGTAAGTCAACTAGAGCACACTAGTAAAAATCAGAGGTGGACAAAGAGAGTTTGTCTAAGTCTGATCCAATTTTATATATGATATTGCAAGTTTAAGTACAAATTGGATTCAGAAAGTAAAAGATAATGAAAAGATTGGACCTTGACGTTCATGAGCCGGGTGCTGGCTTGTCCTTCTCGCTGTCCGCTGAATTCGATGAGTTGCTATTCTGGATATCAGCAAACCTCTCCATGGTAAACTTCATGAAGTTCTCAAGAAGATTTGTTCCTGTTTCTCTTCAGCAGCCTCACGCTCCAGTTGTTTAGCCAGCTTCTCCTGCTCCATTGCAATCTTTTGCAGTTGAAGTTCATGCTCCTTTCTTTGCAGTTCTAATCTAGCTTCTTGTTCTTTTCTTCTTGACTCCTCCTTCGCCTCTTCTTCTTTTCTCCTTAACTCCTCTTTCTTTGCGGCTAACTCCTCATTTTCTTTTCTTGTTCTCTCTTGGTCAGCCTTTCTTCTTTCTTCCCCCTCTTTGATTGCAGCCAAAAAGTTGATACCATAAGCCACCACAGTTTCGGTTAGGGTCGTCTTGGTTTTGGCTAAATCCTTTTGAACGACCTCCAGTCCTGCCTTATTCTCAGAAATAGCTAACTTGTTCTCAGCAGACTCTGACCGAACATAGGATACATCGCTTCGAACTTCATCAATTTCTCTTCTCAGGTGGGTGGTTGCCTCTCCTACTCTTCCATCAATGGCTACTTGCAAATAAGAGTTAAAGGCTTCAGCTATTTCCGCATTCAATGGAAAGGGTATCTGTAGTGAGGTTATTGGAGTGGCATTGAAGGAAGTAGTCGTAATGAGTTCTTGACTTGTTGGAATAGATGGTTGCTGTACTCGACTAGTACTCGAATCAACATATGCTTGATAACAGACTTCCTCATGCATTATCCGATTAGCAGCATCCAGAATTTGTGCGGTCTCCTGGACAATCCGAGCCTCTACTTCTTGAGCTTCCTTGACTATTTCCTGATTATCAATGTTCAGGAATTTGGCCAACTGCATATCTCGGTAGTCAAATTCCAGAGCAGCACGCTCAGTGGCCTGTGCCGCTATTCGAGCTTTGAGTCTCTCTGCCTGTTGAATTTTATACTCCATCTGTCATTTCCTGTAAGCAACAGCAGCTCTTTCTTGACGCTTGGACAGTTCAACCCTGACATCAGAGTATCCATCGGGTGCGAAGGTGGATTTGCCTGCAGTCTTTGTGAGATAACGGTATTCCCGGATGGCTTGAAGTCTGCACATCACTTGCTTATCCGAGAACTGTTTCATCCCTGGAACTTGATCCATCCAATCGAAACACCAACGTTCCTCACGTCTCCAGAAGTTTAATCCCTTAGCTGCAAACACCAGTGCTTTTTCTTCAAAACAAAGTTGATGCATAATGTAATCACATTTTTTCCATCGTCGAAACTCTTCAGCTAAGAATCGTCCTTCCGACATTGATTCATCCAATTCGGTATGGAATAAGTCAGCAATGGCTCTTTCCGTTTCGGATTGAACAAACAACTCTATCTCTTCAGCCATAGGTGTGAGATCAGAGTTGGGCACTTCTTCAGGATATACCGTTGCACACCATTGACCGATTCTCCGTAGATGATAGCGAGGTCCAGGCAAGCCATTGAGAGGCACTCGGAGAGGAGTATCTGATCCAGATGTTACCTTCCTCAGGTATTTGGCATTGAAAATCTCCTCAGATTCTCCATCAGAATCAGATTCAGAAATGCAAGATGATTCAAGATTGGTGACACAGAGAATCATTCTTTTCGACAGGCGAATGTCAATCATGGAGAAGTGAATCGACCTGTTCTTCAGTACCTCTAGCTCTACTTGGTCCTGCATCAGTGAAGGCTCCAGACCTCAGTAATTTTGAGAGATCTTTATCTGATAAGTCCTCTTCTTCAATGATTGTCTGCTGATCAGATGAGGGATTGAGAAATGTTTCCTCTTCTGAAGCAGCTTTCCCTTTTCCTTTCTTCCTGGCCTCGTCTGCTAGGCGTTGCAGTTCATCAGTAGGATCTTCATCATCATTGATCATGGTGATATCTGCTGAAGTGTCTGCCGTACCCTCGTTCACTGCTGTAATTGGATTTCCTTTGTCTGATACAGTATCTTGTGAAGATATAGCATCTTTTCCAGTGCTTTTACTTTTCTTCACAGTGTGTTCTTCTAGTTGCGCCTGTTTAGCAGCTCTCTTCTGAGCCATAAACTCTTCAGCAACAGACTTGACTCGCTCTAAGTTTCTGTCTCTTCCTTCGAATGTTAGGTTTCTAATGAATTTATGATAATCTCTCTTCTCCATTTCCTTTAGGATGGCTTCACGTTGTCTCTTCGTTTTCCTTGTTTCCTTAGTGCGGTCTTCCATATTTCTGAGAGATTTAGGAATGTAGTCTGGATCAACTTCAGCGGTTCCCTCAGTGTTAATTTCAGTAGAGTCCTGCTCTGCTGTTACATCAACAACAATTCGATCAACATCTTCAGTACATTTCTTCTCTATTTCTGCTTTTTCCAATTCTTCCTTGTCGGTAAGTAATACCAACTTTCTCCTGGTCTTCTTCTTTGCTTTAGGTACAGGAGAAGTATCTATAGTTCTCTTCTTTGTTTGGAATGGTAAAGCCATGTCTCCGAGAATAATCGGATGCTGTTCTGCTTCCCTTGAAGTCATAATATCATTGATCTGATCAGCCGGTAAATTCCCTAACTTCTCGATCTCTTCGAGATTTGTGAAGCAATGCTCTGTTTCAGCATTTGTTCGCAACAATGCTATTTCCTCTTCTGTCATAGGGATGGAGGGTTGTAGTATTTGCACGGCTAAATTTGCTTCATCAGATTCTTCAGGGGAGGTAGGTTTATTCTTGTCTACATTGGACTTTCCTTTCAACTTTCGAGGATTCCTGGCATTGACCGGCTTAGGCTTGTGTCTTGTTACAGGAATGTAGTCTGTGGAAAGGAGTGCAACTCCACGATCTACTCCTGTGTTGGTGAACAAAATTTCCAAGAATTTACTAATCTTCAACCCAAAGTTTACATTCGAGGAGAATGTTCCATCTATCTCCATGTGTGCATTCTTCTTGGCATGCTCTGTCCACCGTTCAAATATGAACTCAGCCCAATTACCCTTAACATTATCGTTTAACGCCATCATCACGGCATACTTCTTAGCAGAGAGCTCCGAGTAAGAACCAGCATCGCACTGGAGCATCTTTATTACTATCTCTGCAAGTAGTTTGTATTCATCTGTCAATGTGTTGATTGAGGTGTTAACCTTAAACGTACTTGGTTGCCCTTTCTGTCCTGACTTTTTCCAGCGGTTCCACCTCCTTTCCATTTCAGCTACATCATTCACCTTATATTGAGATATTTTGGTTCCAAAATTTTGAAGTCCAAAAATTCGAGACAGCAACTCAGCATTAACCTCTACAATATTCCCATACACACATGTCCTAAACGACTTCTGATCATCACTCATAACTGCTCTAGCATAGAATTCAGCAACCATATGCGGATGGAATTGATCAGGTTCAACAGTGAGATACTTTACCAGTAACTCGGAATCAAGGAGATTTAGGATCCACTTGGGAAAGTGTTTGCTGGCGAGAGGCATGTACAGAATCCTGTCTTTCATGATCTGGGCCACTCGTCTCCGTTTCGCCGAATGAGTGGACAACTTCTTCTGTCTGGCCATAGTCACTAATGTGCAGTAAGGAATGGACTCATCAATGTCTTCCTTCTTCTCAATTCCAGTGAAACCGGGTGCATGTCGTACATGCAGGGGTGAGCAAGCGGTGGAGGGATAGATAAATGAGGGTTGCTGAAATTGAATCGCTTCGGAGTTTCTAGTTGGTAAAGATTCTGTATTTGGTGAACGGTTTGACTCTTGACTTGAGGAGGTTGGAGAATTTTGGTTTGAAGCCATGGTTGGGTATTTTAGGAAGTTTGTGGAGGTTGGAGAAGGTTTTGCAGGGACGAGCGATGAAGGGTTTCAAAAAAAATGGTAGAGATTTGAAATCTAATTAGTGGGTAGAAGATTTCGGAGTACGAGAAGAGATTGACGATGAGGATTGTATGCACTTTAATTTCAATCAACGGTTGGGGTAGAGAGTGAGATCGTGTAAATATGCACGTCTTCAAGAACTTGAGTGCTGATGACGTGGCTCAGCCCTATTCGTTGCCGCCGTCTGCGTATATTAAATGCGCCTCATCATGGAAGGTACTCTTCCGCGCCTGATTTGAAATCTTCAGCAGCCAAAATTAGTAGAGATGATCAGAAACTACCACGTATTCCATCGTAGCATCATGAGGCGTATATAAAATTCAATTTCTTGCATAGCTTTTCATGTATAATCGAAATTTCTTTCGATTTGACCTTCACTTAAAGCAATTACTGTTCTTCTCAATGCAACCGTTCGTATTCCGAGATCAACAGTAACCATAATTATCTCTTTAAATAGGATGGGCAAACAATTCAATGGTACAATCTCCTTGTGTACACTCTTCTAGCGATCGTTGCAATTCTTCTCATCCTTTCTAAACGAAATCCTTCCGTCAGAAGAAAATGAAATTATCCAGTACACTCTTCGTTCCTCAACACAGGATCCTCTGTGATTCCGGTTTATTTGAGGAATATGAAACAGAGTATCATGTGGCGGAGGGGGTTATGTCAAGGCTTCATGCGAGTGGCGTGGGCAGATTCGTATCCCTGATGTTGGGAAATTTGGCTAAGTTTCCTTTCCCCAGTAGCTACTTGTTTAGATTCTTGTTTTGGTGTTTTGGTGGATCAAATCCTAAGTCCTACCAGCGTCAGTTGTCTCTAGATAGCTCTAGTCTCAAATGTAAAGTCCTGTTTAGGTCTTTTGAGTTGTAAGTCGCAGCTGATCAAGACTCATGCTGGCCACTGTTCACCAGCATGAGAAGTGCTTTACCACTGGTTACTGTTCACCATTTGGGAAAGTCTCATCCGAAGGTGGCTGACAAAGACTCGTGCTGACACTGTTCATCAGCATGAGAAAGAGCTAATGACTGGCTACTGTTCACCAGTTGGGAAGGATTTCACTAGCAGGCGGCTGACAAATCCTACCAGCAGAATACGTGTTCTCACTGACACTATTCACCAGCGGTGAA
>JAPKLW010000448.1:0-102464 GCA_026898455.1 Plectranthus barbatus
TTAGATTATAGTTTTGGTGGATCAAATCCTAAGTCCTACCAGCGTCAGTTGTCTCTACATAGATCTGGTCTTAAATGTAAAGTCCTGTTTAGGTCTATTGAGTTGTAAGTCGCAGCTGATCAAGACACATGCTGACACTGTTCACCAGCATGAGTAAACGCTTACCACTGGCTACTGTTCACCAGTTGGGAAAAGTTTCATCAGCAGGCGGCTGACAAAGACTCGCGCTGACACTGTTCACCAGCGGTGAGAAGCGCTTATGACTGGGTACTGTTCACCAGTTGGGAAGAGTTTCATCAGCAGGCGGCTGACAAACCTTACCAGGAGAATACGTGTTCCTACTTGCACTATTCACCAGCGGTGATTTCACCAGTCATGGGAGATTCCGAGAAGAGTTAACATCCAGACTTTTGGTAGACTTTGATTATGCCAGGGCAAGTCACCAGCAGAGACTGCCAGCACAAGATCACCAGTATGATCTACCAGTCAGATGTTACCAGCAGAATCCCAGATTCTCTCTCCTAGCGTAGTAGAGACAAGAAGAAGATTCTCTGAGGAATCGACTGACAAAGGATGACTTTAAGGAAGGATAACTTAAAGTCTATCAGTCACAAGACACCAGTCTTATTCCTCGGACTGACAGAGAGAGCCGTTCTGACACAAAGAGATCTGTGTCAGATAAAGCGGTCTTAGGTATGGCCTTTCTCCGGAAAAGCATACCTGCCGCCGTCAGAAGGACACCCGAGGTCTGACACCTTTCCGGATGCGTCCAAATGGCTAGAAAGTTTGAATCGGTTCCTGCGGCTATAAATACGTCGCAACTACCAACATTCAAAGCTCTCTCTCTCTCGCTTCCTCGGTTGACACATTGAATATTCAGATATCTCTGCTCAACCACCGAAAGAACTGAAGTTATTGCAAGAACGCAAAAAGTACTTTCGAGGCTTTTCATAAAGCTTTCCGTGTGTTGATTTATTCAAACACGAGACTTCAAGCTTTACGCTTGTAAGTTTATAGATCTCATTTGGTGTTCTTTCTCTTTGAGGAAGTTCACAGCAGCTCCTGTGCATTCTAGCACTTGAGTTATTACGGGCGAACCTTGCCGCAAAAAGGATTTACGTTCTTGGGAGAACTAAACACCCAAACCAGCTGTGGAGGTTGAAGTGACGTGCTCGCACTCCATCAGCAGAAGAGAGCTGAAGAGGAAACCAGGACCGGGAGCGGTTGATCTAGTGAACTGGTGGACAAGGCATTCACCAGCTAGAGATAGATCGTAGGCAACCTGTAACCGATTGCTCATAGTGAAATTTCCAGTGTTTCGACTGGAGAGTGGACGTAGATCGATTGATCGAACCACTATAAATCCTTTTGTCATTTATCAGTTTTCTGCTTTACATTCTGATTTAAAACCTAGCACTCAAGTGCTGGTGTATGTTCTGAAACTGATATAATTGTGCAAACAAGGTTAAAATATTCTAAGTATTTTATCACCAGCTGACCAGTTGCCAGTTGTCAGCTGCGTACTGAGTAACCAGCACCAGCTGACCAGTTGCCAGCTGTCAGCTGTGAGTAAGAGCAAGTAGCGTGCAAAGAAACAATTAACTTTATTTCCGCTGCGTAACGTATATACTCTGAAAAACCGGGACCAACAAAAATGATACTTTGTTAAATAAACGAGCTCGAGTCGAGCTCAAACTCGAGCTTACAAAGTTGAATCGAGCTCGAACTCGAGCTCACGAGCTTTAGCTCGATTACAACCTTGTCGAACCGAACTCGAGCCGAGCTCGAGCTCGAGCTCCAAAACTTAAAAAAATTTTGAACTCGAGCCGAGCTCGAACCTTGTCAAAATCTCACGAACCGAGCTCGAGCAACTCACTACTCAGCTCGGCTCGGTTCGTTTACACCCCTACCAATACATAGTGGGTATTAGTGGCGGATTTAGGGTGGTATATGGGGTACACTTATATCCCAATTTTTTTTTCTTTTATAAATTTATACATTTTTGCTATTATTTATATATATTTTTACATATTATTTATATATATATTTTTTATATAATGTACCCAAATTTATTATATTTATATATTGTACCCCTAAATTTAAATTTCTGGATACGTATTAAGGTATTCACGTACTGGTGTAGCATTATAATATGATAGTGAGAATATTTTTAATACTTTTTAGCACCTTTAATTTATTTTTACGTCGGTTATAGATATATATAAATATGCCACAATAGATAAGTGAGTATTTATGATATTGATTTGAATATTTTACTTTGCATCATATTGTCAGTTATTAGTAATGAGCATAAAATTTGAGAAAACTCAGAGTTCAGTGGAACTAAAACTTGTGATCAAACATTCGTATTTAGGATTGTAAATGATCCAAAATATAGTATTCGATTAATGATCTTGTGAGCAAGTTCGTTAGCTAAAATTAATATGAAATATAAAATTAAAAACTTAATAAAATTAATATAGTTTCATAATTTAAAAGTAACAAGTAAAATAAATCTATTTATGTAAAAAATAGAATTTGAGTGGATATAATTTTTGGAACAATAATTCTTTTTCAAAATAATATTGAATATACTCTAATTTAAAAAGATCACTTAATCTTGATTAAGGCTTGAATAAGTTCATGAACTTCGAAGTACAACCCTATTCGTAAACTTTATAGTGTTGGATAAAAAAGTTCAAATCTCTACTCAATAATAAAAAGGGAAAACTATGAAAAATACCCTAAACTATTGGTCAACTATGAAAAATACCCTAATGTTTGCTTTTCCTTGAATTATACCCTAAAGTTTCATTTTGCCCGTTAAAAATACCCTTTACTATGAAATATATCCAAAAATTTCTCATATCATTGAATTATACCCTAACGTTTGCTTCTGTCAATTAAAAATACCCTACGTCGCTAACAGTGTTAAAATTTTAATACAATATATGCCACATATATACCAAAGAAATGAAAATGTCACACATTATTTAATTTATGATTCATAAAAATTTTAACATCAAATCAAATATTAGTAGGGTTGTCAATTTAGTCCGAAACCCGCAGGTTGGCCCGATTAAACCGAGCTAAAATACGGGTTAGGGTCAAAATATTTTAGCCCAAAAAAAAAATTAACCCGAATAACCCAAAGCCTGAAACCCTATGGGTTGACCCGATTAACCCGGTTACTTTTTTTATTAATATATATATCATAATTAGTACTAAAATCTACTTTTGATATTTAAGATCATATATATTAATTAAATTTTAAGTTATATAATTGTATTTAGTTCAAATAGTATTCAATACATAGTTAAGTTTATTTACTTACGAATTTAAAATATATTTAAATATTGCTAAAATAAAAAATAATATATTTTGAATAGTTAAATTAATCATTATATAAGAGTTTGTGATGTGTTTTGTATTTTTTATAAGAGAAAAGTAATATTTTGTTAATTTTTTTATTATTTAAAATATTAAAAGAGTGAAAAAGTATTAAAAATAAAAAATAATTAATAAATTAATTGGCCCGACGGGCTAGCCCGAAAACCGATGGGTTAGGGTTAGGGGCAAATTTTTTAGTCCAAAAAAATTTCAGCCCGATTTTACCCGGACCAATTAACCCGCAGCCCGATAGGACTGACCCGAAACCCGACGGGTTAGCCCAATTGACATCCCTAAATATTAGGGTATAATTCAGTGATAAAGAAACCACTTTTAAATTTAGCAAGGTATAATCGGATCCTCTACTATATTAGTAATATGTAATTATACAATATCATTCAATCTAATTAACTAGAGCCACATTCTAATTGTTAGGAGAAAATGAATTCTAACGTGGTCTTATTTGATAAAAGAATATGCATATAGAATTAATATGTGTTAAAAAAATAGTTTGGTACAAAATAGAAATGAATCCGAGTAAAAGAACTGATTACATATACAGTTGAGTTTTTTTTTTCAACATTTTATAGTTTTTTATATTATAAATTATTTTTTATTTAAAAAGACACTAGTATTGCTTCGCACCCGATGCATGAGAAACATTAATTATTTGTATCACTACAAAAAAATCGTGTTTTTGCGATTAATTTATTTCCTTCAAAAGCACTTTTGAGTTTTTTTTGAACCAGTCTTAAACCAGCCGGTTCAACCATCTTGAACCGTCAGATTCATCCATCAAATTTTATGTCTGCTGATGATTGGAACTCGACACCTCCCGCACGCGTGTTGGGCACGTTACTGTTGGGAAAATATTCATGAATTACCCTTAGGATCTCATTGTAAAAGGTTTTGTTGGATCAAACCTTAGTAGATGGTCGATCATTGCTGAACATTAGCATAGCTTAGCAACTTATGTAATGTCCTGTATAGGGTAAACATCGAGTTGTAATAGAATAGGCTGCTTGGAAGTATCTCAGCAAACATCAAAGAATGCTAAAGGAAGACTGCTAGCAATAACAGAATGCTAAGGAGTCATCATTTGACAAACACGTCCTAAACTGCTGAAGATGCTAGCAAACCAAAGTCAGAGTAGCAGACAAAGCACTTGCTGCGCATTGAGTCCAGAAGTATGCTGAAAGAGATCCAACATCCCGTACCAGTAGAAGCTCAGCAAAGCAAACCTGAACAACTGCTACACCACCATTCTGACCAACACGCGACGATTAGCCATGTCAGAAGTAGGACGGAAAAGCCTGTGCAAAAGCAGAAAAGTTAGTAAAAAGCTACCTGCATTTAAGGAGAAAGATCCGTTGTGTCTAAACGGATCTGCCAACTCAAACTTCGAGGACACATCTATAAAAGGCAAGTCAAAGGAAGATGCAGGAGCTGCTCACTCTCTAACCAAAACTCGATATACGAAAGATTCCAAAAAGCAAAAAAAAGGCAAGAGAGCAGTCCAGTTGGAAGGTATAATCCAGAGATATCAAAAGGCCTTCAACATTCTGAGTGTCTCACTACACGTCTGATATTATTCTGAGTGATTCTTGAACTGATTCAAGAATCTTCATTCATTGGGATCACTTTCTTTTTTAAGGAAAGCATCCAGGAGTCAATTTCTTGTGAAGAAATTGATTAAGGCGGGCATTGAAGCGGAGAACACACGATAGTTCGGAGGGAACTTTAAACTCTTCCAAGCGAGTGGTGAAAGCAAGTTTTACGAAGGTGCGCCCTTGACTCAGCCAGAGCCACACCAGGAAAGTCCGGAGTATCGGAAGATAGCCGTAAAGCAGACAGACCTATTGGCGGCTGATTGCTTAACAGGAAAGGCAACTCTTTGTACACCGTATACTTTCTAGTAAAATTCTTAGCGATTCGGCTAAGGAGTGGACGTAGATCATTTGATCGAACCACTATAAATTATGTGTTGTCTTGTTGTTACTGCTTTCCGAGCTAATATGTTTTAAAACCTAGTGACCAAGTTGCTAGTGTATAACTGAAAAAGGTAACCTAAGTAAACTTTAACTAAAATAGATTTGAGAATAATCCAAATACAAGTAAACGCAATCTATTCCGCTGCACTTCGTGTGTGTACTTTATTGTAACTACGACGACTCTGATCATAAGGGACCAACAAGTGGTATCAGAGCAGGAGGTTGAAAAAACGACTGCTTCTGAGTCGCTTAGGACCTAGATCCTAGTCTATCCTTGCGTCTCTTGTATCTGTGTTTTACATAGCTCAGGTGAAGACGAGAATTATCCGATGACGAATCACGCTCTTCCAAAGTACAACAAGGATGGATTTGCAACATAGAAAAAGAAGGCCATGATCCAGCTGCAGAGCATACATCCAGAGATGAGGGACATCCTAACTGTTGGTCCTATAGAAATCATGAAGGTCAACACTGCACCCCCTGGACCCGTTGGTGGCCAACCCAGACCTGAGATGGTGAATAAACCCTACGAGGAATGGACTCTTGAAGACAAAAGGAGAGGCCAGCTGGAGTTTTTCTCCATGAAACTAATCATGGAATGTCTACCTCCCCTAATGTCCAATAAAGCTCTAGATTACAATACCGCAAAAGAGATTTGGGATTACGTGTGCGAAGTTTCTCAGGAAACGAAACAAATGAAGCGAAACAAGCTACAAGTCGTTGTGGACAAGTACGAATCCTTCGCCACGATTCCAGGAGAAACCATTCAAGAGATGGAAGAAAGATTCAACAGTATCAATGCAGAACTCAAAAATGTCTGAAAGACATATGACAAAGGGAAAATGAATAACAAAATTATATCCAAGCTTTACCCAGAAGTGATTGGTTTGTCAAGATGACAAGCATGAGCAAAAAAGATCTCAACAATATGACGACCGCTGAAGTTTTCTCTCAACTGAAGGCGCATGAATTCATCATTCAGCAGTCAAAGAAAAACAAAGCTGCCTTTATACATCCAAACCCCACAAGCGTTGGAACTCAAGAAGACGTAGCCTACTTTGTCAAAAAGGATGGAAACAAATGGAAATCTCAGAGGAAACCTTTCTATAACCAGGAAAAGTCAACACCTGCATCTACAACACCGTCCAAGAAGACTTCATCAACTTCTAATATCAACGATGAAGATCAAAAGATAGGCGAGTTGGAAGAACAGATGAAGAAGATATTTCTGGAAGCAAAAGCCGAAAATGAAGCAAAAGCGAGCATGATGCAACACCCTAATGAAAAAAGGATAAGAACATGTTTTGAATGCAAGTCTCCTGATCACTTGAAGCATGATTGTCCAAAAGTGAGTCCTGAGGAAAGAGAACATCTGCGTCAGAGATTTGAAAGACGAGCAGTACGAGCTGTAACAAAGGCGTTGCTAACACGGACAGAAGTTCCAGATATTCCTGACAACGAAGAAGAATATTACCCCACTGACGAGGAAGAAGAAGCCCTAATGGTCTTTATGGCAAAAATCGTTGAAGATGGCGAATCATCCACTGATGCTGAGCAACCCTTCGAATCGGCCCTAGCAGTCGACAATCAGGAGGTAACACCTATAACGAATACTTCATGCTCAACACACACATCTGAATCAGAGGATTCCTTCATAAATTCTGAGGAAGATTATCTTACCAAGCTTTCCTTAGAACTTTCTAAGGTATACACATTGAAAGATGCTATTGTGAAAGATAATTCTTCACTCAAACAGAAAGTCCTAAGTCTGACCAATGAAGTCGAAAGACTAAGGTCTGATAGTGAGGAACTATCAAGAGTTAGAACTGAATCTTCTGAACTCTTTGAAAATTTGAAAAATCTTGAAAAGGTAAATATGTTGTTGAAAAACAAAGCCAATGAGAAGTGTGTCTGCGCATATATGACTAGTCAGGATATTTTGAATAACCTGATAAGCCAACAGAGACGTCACGGTGACCGATCTGGAATTGGGCATAGTTGCAATGACGAAGATGAAACTTCGAGGCAAAAAGAAAATATCATCTTTGTTTCTGGCGGAAAAATACTTGATGATAGTAAAGAGAAGGATAAATTAGTTGCTGAATCCTCAAACGCTAAGCCGATCGCTCAGCAGAATATCAAGCATTCTGCTGAACCCAAGCAGAGTGTCAAGCACTATGCTAGACCTCAGTAAAAGGTCAAGCAGAATGTAAGATTTCAGCAGAGGATCATAAAAGATGCTGAACTTCAGCAAAACTCACAATTGAGGTCTGCTAAGCGAAACTATTCAGCAAACTCAAGGACAAAGGCTGAGCATCATGTTTCAAATGCCAGGAAGCCAAATCCTGTCCTTTCTCGGGAAAGACACATTGAGGGTCATTCAATGAAACCCCAATACTATCATTACATACCGCATAGGAGAAACACCTATGTGAGACCCGAGTCCAGATATGTGTTTCATCAAAGGACGATGAAGGGAAAGGAGCACAACGCACAACCACATACACATGCACATCAAAAAGTTGAGAAAGTTAGCAAAATAAATCTCGAAGAAAAATCTTTGAAGATCATCAAAATGTGGGTTCCAAAAGGAACAATGACTCAAGCTAATCCTCCAGGACCCGACTCGAAACGGGGACCTAAATCAACTTAATTGTTCTTGCAGGACCAGGATTCAAGTGCGAAGACATCAGGCATGTCAAATGAGTGGATCCTAGACAGTGGTTGTTCTGCGCATATGACGGGAGACGAAGAATTATTCTCGAATATTCAAAAATCATATGGCCCATCTGTGGTGTTTGGAGACAACAGCAAATGAAGAATACTTGGCAGAGGATGCATAGAGCGGAACGGACTAAGAATTATTAATGTTGCTCTCGTATCCAATCTCAAACACAACCTGCTAAGCATAAGCCAACTATGCGAAAACGGGTACACAGTATCTTTCATTCATTCGGGATGTTCTATAGCTGACAATGTAACAGGAGAAGTAAAGCTTCAAGGAATTCGGAAAGGTGAACTTTATGTGGTTGATTCGCAAAGTGGTCAACAACACTCATGCTTTCTAGCACTAAACAAAGAGGAAACCACTTGGTTATGGCATAAGAGGTTAAATCATTTAAATTTCAAAACCATCAATCATATTGCTAGAAATGAGCTTGTCACATGTTTACCTCAAAACATCACATTTCGTAAGGAAGGCATATGCAAGGCATGCCAACAAGGAAAGCAGACCAAAGCCTCATTTCATTCCAACCCAGAAAAGAACACCTTAAGCAGAATCCTAGAATTATTACATATGGATCTATTCGGACCAGTCACTCCACCCTCTGTAAGTAAAAATATATATACTCTTGTGGTAGTTGATGACTATTCCAGGTACACATGGGTTCGCTTACTGAAAACCAAAGATGAGGTTAAGATCATTCTACCCGAGTTAATCCTCAAGGAGCAGAATAGTAAAGAAGTTACGGTGAAGAGGATTCGATCTGACAATGGGACAGAATTCTGCAACAGCATTCTCATGGACTTTTGCGCAGAAGCCGGTATAAATCATGAGACATCCATTGCTAGGACCCTATAGCAGAACGGTCTAGCAGAAAGGAGGAATCGAACCTTGAAAGAAGCAGTGCGATCTATGCTAGCCGATGCCGACCTACCTGCTAAATTTTGGGGCGAAGCAGTGATGACTGCCTGCTATACGCAGAACAGGACCTCTATCAACGACCGATTCAACAAAACTCCCTATGAAGTATATAACGGTCGTAAGCCTAATTTAGATTATTTACGTGCTTTTGGTGCAACGTGTTATGTCCATAACAACGGAAAGTCAAAACTTAACACTTTTTCGCCTAAGTTGGATGAGGGTGTACTTCTCGGATACGGTCACCCCACTCACAAAGGTTATAAAGTGTTAAATAAGACTACCGGAATTGTGGAAATAACATGCAATGTTATTTTTGATGAATCTACTTTAGTGCGCAGAGCCATCAATGAGACAAAGGGTGACAATCATGAGACTAATGATGTCAATGGTCAATCAATCTTGAATTACCTTGAACACTTACGATTTAATCCGACTAAGTCTATGAATGAATGTAATCCTGTTCAGACGAGTCCAGCGGACCAGGCCAGTGATGTTAATGATCATGCTGAGGCCAATCCCCAAAAGGATATCTTTAATCCGCTAGATGATTCAGACAATGAAACCTCTAATCCTACCCCTGTCGCTGAGGAAATCAATGCTACTGAAGATCTTGGCAGAGGAGCTTGCTGAGATACCAGCTGTTGAGACACCAAATGATGAGAATCCCACTGAAAGAGAAGGTCCAGACTATGATGTTCCTATAGCAGAAGTCCCGGTTGCTGAAGAAATTCCTGATGCTGAAGATCAAACTCACAATGCACGAGATGCTGAGGATGAAGTGGACAATGCAGAACATACCAATAATCTCGGAGGAGAAAGAATTGCTGGAGAACCAATCAGACCAGCATGGCTGCGTGCACATCCACTAGAAGATGTTCTTGGAGATATCAATGACCCTGTTCTGTTCAGACAAGGATCTGCAATGTTTTCATGCTATCTATCAAGTGAAGAACCAATTAAAGTTGAGGATGCACTACGTGATCCAGACTGGGTAAACGCTATGCAAGAGGAGCTTGCTGAATTCTCTCGTAACCATGTATGTGATCTGGGGGATAGACCAAAACATCAAAATGTCATAGGCACCAAATGGGTATTCAAGAACAATAAGAACGAATCAGGCTTGGTGGTAAGAAATAAAGCACGCCTTTTAGCCAAAGGATACAAACAGTGTGAAGGCATCGACTATGATGAGACATTCGCTCTTGTAGCCAGATTGGAAGCAATCAGATTATTTCTTGCTTATGCAGCACATCATGAATTCTCGGTCATGCAAATGGACGTCAAAAGTGCATTCCTTAATGGCGAACTCAAGGAGGAGGTCTACGTTGAGCAGCCTCCAGGTTTTGAGAATGGAAATCAGGTCTATAAACTAAGGAAAGCCTTGTATGGACTGAAGCAAGCACATCGAGCTTGGTATGGAACTTTATCTAAGTTTCTACTCGACAATGGCTTCAAAAAGGGAAGGATTGATCAAACACTCTTTCGCATTAAGGACGAAGGAAGTATTCTACTTGTGCAAATCTACGTTGATGACATCATCTTTGGCTCGAAGAATCAAGCTCTCTGTGACAAATTCTCCAAGCTAATGATGAGTAATTTTCAAATGAGTATGATGGGAAGAATGTCCTATTTTATTGGACTTCAAGTTCTACAATCAAATGAAGGAATTTTCATTCATCAAAAGAAATACACGCGAGATCTAATTGCTAAATACTGTCCAGAGAAATCCAAGAGCTTAAGGATCCCCATCAGCAATGCGTGTATGGCAGATCTAGAAAAAGAAGGAGAAGCAGTGAATCCTACCTTATATCGAGGAATCATCAGATCTCTGCTATATCTTACAGCCAGCAGACCCGATATATCATATCCTGTGGGACTATGTGCCAGATATCAATCCCAACCGAACAAAACGCATCTAGACACAGCGAGGTGAATTATCCGTTATTTAAAGTGCACAGAAGGATTAGGAATTTGGTATCCAAGAGCCGACAGTCTAGCCCTGAGTGGTTATTCAGATTCTGATTTTGGAGGATGCAAAATCGATAGGAAAAGCGCCAGTGGTACATGTCAATTCCTTGGTCATAAATTGATCAGCTGGTTCAGCAAAAAGCAGCACTCGGTAGCAACCTCAACCACCGAAGCAGAGTATGTAGCGGCTGCTAGCTGCTGTCAGCAAATTCTGTGGATTCGACAACAACTTCAAGATTATGACATCTCTCCTGAATGCGTACCAATCTACTGTGATAACAATAGTGCTATGTGCATCACAAAGAATCCAGGACATCATTCTAGGACAAAACACATTGACATCCGACATCATTTTATCCGTGACCATCAAGAAAAGAAGGATATTGATATTCAGCGAATATGCACTGAGGATCAAATAGCAGACATCTTCACTAAGCCCCTTGCAGAGGCAAGATTCAAAGAATTATGCATCAAATTGGGCATGATGGAACTAGATATTGCTGCGGATGAATGGGATGCTATTCTCATTCTTACTTTCAGCAGTTTATGGGAGATGTTACTATATGTAGTCTGCTAAGCTAATGGCGAATGACGGATATGCCCCTACCAACCTTCAGCAGATAAATTGTTTCTGCTCAGCAAACTATGAAGGAATAAAGATCACATCTATATTTTATCATGAAGAAACATCAAAAGATCGACATATTCATATATTCATCACCAAAAGAGGAACATGCCTTGAGGCAGATATTCATTACAAAATAAGGACATCGCACTATCAGTCAAACAAAAGAGGAAATACAGATCTACTACGTAATTCATTCAGAGAGGCGACACTGGCTTATAAGGATAGAAATCAGCCCCTTGAAGGTTGGATGGACCGTCAGCAATTTCTGGAAAATACTTCTCCATCAACCAGCTGAGCTGCATTCCATTCCGCAGAGGCACGAACGGATGAAGCTTGACAGCTTCCCAGACATTCTTGAAGACGTATCCGGCCCAGTCAACAGAGGCAACATCATCCATGGCTATCATCACCTGCAAAACAGATCTTGATTATCATCCATAGAGATCTAGATTCTTTCAATGTCAGATAAAAGAATCGATCTCGACTTAGGTCCTTATCAATATGTGCCCCACACCAGCATACCAAGCCATCCAAGATAAGATGCTTATTATTGCGTATGCTGCAGCCTACACCGACAGTTTATCCTGGAACTGTCTCAGCTGTGATAACCATTTATATCTCGCTAGGTCAAATGATACATACGATCTTCCGTGATCTTCTACACACCGTATGATCTCCCTATCGACGAGATAAGAGGATAATTCTGTTTGCGACACATGTTTGTTAATTCAGACAAGAGATGAACATACAACATTTATGATTCCCAGTATATTAACCAATCGACCTTGTACATAATATACCAATCATAATGCTTTCAGTATATAATTCCATCAATTTAAAGATAGAAGAATGCTGAAAGAATCAACATAAACGGAGATTGCTGAAGATGCTAGTAAAAGGGTAGCATACTTTGAAGAATGCTGGACATGCTTAGAGGAATGTTGAAGGATTGAAGCAGACAGATTGCTGAGATCTCAGCAAGACTGCCGAGATATCAGCAGACCTTCAACTGCCAGCAGACCTACAACACTAATCAACACATTATACGAAGTCATGAATCAGAAGGATCCAAATCACAAGGAAATCGGACGAATCAGAGGGAAGGATAATCAACAGACACAAGGAAGGTTTCTTGATTTAAACTGAAAGATCCGTTCTGACAATGACGGCCAAAAGTATGGAGATCCCACAAAAAAGGAAGAATGGAGATTGGCGAGCAAACTTTTTGAGTCTAATGGATAAGATTCAAACAACCGTTTGAATCTTAACCTATAAATAGGTGTCATCAATGAGAGGCTTTATGGATTTATATACTGAAAGCATTATGATTGGTATATTACGTACAAGGCCGATTGCTTAATATACTGGGAATCATAAATGTTGTATATTCATCTCCTGTCTGAATTAACAAACATGTGTCGCAAACACAATTATCCTCTTATCTCATCGATAGGGAGATCATAAGGTGTGTAGTAGATCACGGATTATCGTATGGATCATTTGACCTAGCGAGATATAAATGGTAATCACAGCTGAGACAGTTCCAGGATAAACTGTCGGTGTAGGCTACAGCATACGCAGTAATAAGCATCTTATCTTGGATGGCTTGGTATGCTGGTGTGGGGCACACATTGATAAGGACCTAAGTCGAGATCGATTCTTTTATCTGACATTAAAAGAATCTAGATCTCTATGTCTTGATGAGATCCTAAGCCTATATGAATGTACAGAAGTATATGCAGATTGTGTATTACTTTGAGTTGCAGTGAAAGGCTCTGAGTGAGCTTGTATATCTGTATCTTGGGTAATAGCAGTTTGTGTATGACTGTCTAGTACTGGAACTAGGTAACCACATCCAGTATAGGATGGTGACATTCCCTGAGCAGCTCAAAAGGTTCGTTATGCTAAAGTCCTGCAGGCTGATTAAGTTTAAGCATAAGTGAAAAAGTTTGAGTGGATTGACTCAGGAATATAAGATGTTAATTAATTAAATAGCTTGTCAGAGCTTAAATTAATTAACGAATGTCTGTAACCTTTAATGTGGGGATAAACCGAGCCCATGCAACCCGTAACTCAAAACGTGGTAGCAAATAGGTAGGACATTATTGATTCTCTGGTGGAATGGATCAATATTAATTAATTATTTATATTTGTAATGAATATGGGAATTAATTAATTGATAGGCTTTATTTGCTATTTGCATTCTGGTCCCTGGTCTGGCCCATGAAACTCAAGCCCAACAGTAGTCCAGTATTTTCCTAAAAATAGGCCTCAATTCCTCAGATCTCAACACAGCACAAGATCATAAGTTGCACACATCAAACCAGAATTTGGGAGCTGTGGTGATCGACTAGATCTGAGAAACAAGGAGGAAATTCTGCTTCTCAACCGGGCAAGGAATCTGAAGGGAATCGTCACCAGATATTCAGATTGAGTTGGGATATAGATCAGAAGATCATATCAGGAGGATTATCTTCTTTCTTCTCTCTCCCTCTTGTTTTCGAAATTTACTTATTAATTTTCATAGATTTATTTCCTCAATCTGTTAGGAAATTAATCTTTGTGCGTGGGAAAAAGATCAAAGGGAATCTCCGCGCACTCGTTCTTCAGGGTTTCGCAATCTATGTATTCCGCATAAACCCCTTATGCATATTCAATAGGAGCATGCTAGGATTATTCATAGGCATAGCAATTTATTTTTGATATTCCAATTAACGATCCTTGGAAAACAAACTTCGTGATTCAGTTCACGAATCCCTTCAATTGGTATTAGAGCTAGGTTTAATTAATTGGCTCCATCGGAATATTGCCTATGATTTGCATGATAATTATTATTGAATGATTGAATGGGTTTTATGGATTGCATGTTTATGTTTTTTCGTCCTCGTGGTTCTTGGCATAATCCGCCCTTTTATAAGGATTTGTTTTTCACTCGTGAGATAAATCCGCACTTAGATTTAAATTTTTTAAATTGTAATTAGGTTTATTCAATGTAATATTTTTATTTAAAAATTAAATCTGTAAAGCAGAGAACGAAGAACACGAAGAACAAAGGGCTGCGCAAGAACGCACGATGGCGCCGGCATGGCAGCACGCCATGCACGGCGGTCGGCGAGGGCTGGCACGGCAGCGATAGGCGCGCGCAAGGGCCACGGCGTCGGCGGCGCTGCGTGCAAAACCCTAGGATTTCCACGCGCGCGCGCACATGGCGAGGGTCGCGCGGCCACTACTTGCCAGCAGAGGCGCGGCGGCCCTGGGCCGGCGACGTGCGGGCGGTGGGAGGAGGTCGGGACGGTGGCATGCAGCGGCTGGGGTGCAAGGCACGCGCGCGGTAGACCTGCGCAGCGCCGCGCGCAGCACCGGCGGCGCTCTTCCCCCATTCGGTCGGCATCAGCAGGGCACAGGTGGTGCGGCGGCGGCTCATGGAGTGGGGGCGCGGGCTGGGGGTGGTGCGGCACGGTGGTTTGCACGCGTGGGGGAAACGCAAACCTTAGGGTTTTTGTGCTGCGCACGTGTTTCTCACGTCGTACTCCCTACACATTTTCCTGCGAGTCCTGGTCGCTGATGGTGGAGAAGATGGTGCACGGCGGTTTGGCAATGGTTGGGGCAAGCTGGGGCGGCAGCATGCAAAACGGGCGACGGCCGGAGGAGGTGGAATTGTGGGCTGCAACCATGCACGTACGTGCATGGCTGTTGCTCGATCTTGAGAGCTCTCGCGGAGGCGGCGAGTTGCAGGCGGCGGTGGTTCGCCGGTGGTGGCTCGTCGGGCCAAGTTCTTGCGGGCTATTGGGCTTACAATGTGTGCCTAGGCTTGCGATTTGGTTAACTGGCCCAGTTGTCCAATTTTCTGATGGATCAAATCTTGGAGGCCCAATTTTCAGTAGTGCGAACCCAGTCGAAGATCTGTTAAAATAATTCCAACGTGTAATAGTTAGAATTATTATTTTTTTATCATGGGGGCCACGAGGACATTTTTTATTTGTTTTATTATTTGTCTTCGCATGATATATGTGTTTAATATTAATTGCGCAACATATAAGCACGTTGTAGATAATAGGAGCACGTTTACTGCTTTTATTTACAGCTTTATAGCATGCTATGTGATTTATTTTGTGTAATTAATTATAACTATAAATTCGGGGTTCATGCTATGCATGATAGAATTTTAGCAGTGTTATAATTATGACTACATAAAATAATCTGTGCAACTGAACCTTATGAGTTAAAAATTACTAAGCTCATAATTTAGTAAGACCTCCACAAAGCGATCCTTTATTGGAAGTGGGTAATTTATTAGGTAAACGTCTACATGTGTAGCTTACTTAATTTATTATTCATAAGTTCTAATAGATAGGATTTCTTAAAACAAACATTTATTTCATGTGAGAAGTGGGAGTTCATGCGTAAACGTCTACATGTGTAGCTTGTGTATTGAATTTTCATAAGTTCTCTAGGGATTGAATTAAATAAGATAGCCTTATTATAGGGATCAGGTGTGTTCTAGTAGATCCTTATATGGGAGGGTTGGCTTTGGTGGTAAGCTAGCTTAGATGTTATCCAGAGTATAACTCATTTGTGATGTCCCTGTTCAGTAGGATAATATGGTCTTAAATTAGTCTCCAATTATTAATTCTATTTGTCTAAGGAACCCGGGCATGGATTGGAATTAAAGGACTGGAATTGAAAGATGCAGTCTGGTTAAGTGTTTTTTTGTAAACGTCCACATGTGTGGCTTGCAATAGTAATACTTAGGAAAATTGGAGGAAACATTAATAATTTTTTATCATAAGGTTTCAATATTTAATTGTTTCAATTGTTTGCGACTATGTTTTAATTTTTGCTTTAATTTATTATTTTCAGACATGTCTATTCATATTGTTAACCTCTTATCATCAAACCTTTTAACTGGTCCCAATTTTACTGAGTGGAAGTTTTGCTTCATGGAAATACTCAGCACTGCAAAATATGCCCATGTGCTTTACATGGACCCTCTATGTCCCAAGTATTGGAACTGTACTGGCTATGAGTGAGAGTTCTATGACAGATGGGTAGCTTCTGATGAGTTTGCCCGCATACTCATCATGAACAGTCTGTCTAGAGAATTAAGGCTCTAGTACAAAAAATATCGGACTGCTGTTGAGATATGGAGGGACCTTGTGAAAGTATATGGGAAGGTGAGACGAACTGTCAGTTATGATCTTGTGGAGGACCTGGTCTGCAAGAGTATGACTGATGGGAGTTCGTTGATTATGCACTTCGTTAGTATGATGAGAATTATGAGAAAGTACAGAAAGAGAGGTGGACGAATAAGTAAGCGGGCGGAAATAAACATTCTCCTGCACTCTCTATCTGATTCTTATAAAGATTTCATCAAGTCCCACGGTACCTGGCGCGAGTTTACTCTTCATGAGTTACTCAGGGCCCTGTTGCAAGAGAAATCTGACATGATAGCATTTGAGTTTGCTCCAACTTTGTCAGCTCTTGACAAGGCAGTTATTGAGGCATAGGAAATGCTTAAAAGATTAGATGGAGTTGATATAGCAGAAGCTATCACCAGGCCATGCAAATGCAACTGAAGTGAAGTAAATTGTATAGTGCCTAGCACGGGTAGACAAGGTATGTCATGTGCATTTATAGCGGAAACATGTTTAGCATCAGTTTCTACCTATTCTTGGGTAGTGGATACTGGAGCTACTGATCATGTTTGTTATACTTTACGGGTGTTCAGGCCGACAGGGCAGCTGAAGCATGACGAGATTACCATCTCAATGGGCAGCGGAGAGCAAGTCTCAGCACTAGTCATTGGAGATTTTACTTTATGCTTTGAAAACAATGTTTTGATTTTGAGAGATGTTTTATATGTGCCAGTTTTTTGGCAGAACTTAATTTCAGTTTCCAAGTTATTTAGCGATGGATATTCAGTTATTTTTGATAGTGGAGTTTCTATCATTGGTAATAACGGTGTTATCTGTCGTGGCAAACTGATTGACTCTCTCTATATCATTGATTGCATGCATAAATCTTCCGTGAATGTTGCAAACTCATCCAATAATAATAATCATTTAAATAAAAAGTTTTCTTCCGATGAGGATCAAACATATCTCTAGCACTTGAGACTAGGTCACATCAATCTAAAGAGGATTAAGAGATTAGCATGCGATGGGCTTTTCGATTCTTTTCAAGTGGTACCGCATCAAATCTGTGAATCCTGTATAGAGGGAAAGATGACGACCAGACCTTTGAAGGCAAGTCAGTCTCGAGTAGAGGATGTGTTGGAATTGATCCACTCTGACATATGTGGACCAATGTCCACGCAAGCTCGTGGAGTTTATGAGTACTTCGCCACATTTATTGACGATTACTCAAGATTCAGATATGTCTGTTTGCTTCGCCACAAGTCTGAATGCTTTGAGAAATTCAAAGAGTTTAGGACTGAGGTAGAAAAGAAGCTAGGTAAGACTATCAAGACACTACGATCAAATCGTGGTGGAGAATACCTCAGTAACGAGTTCTTGCAGTACTTGTCAGACAACAGGATTACATCCCAATGGACTTCACCAGGAACCCCTCAAAAAAATGGTGTAGCGGAAAGAAGAAGTAGAACTCTCTTGGAAATGGTCAGGTCGATGATGAGTTATGCAAGCTTGCTGGATGTGCCTTGGAGACAACGGCCTACTCGCTTTACCTGGTACCTTCTAAATCAGTTCCTAAAATGCCTCTGGAACTCTGGTATGGGCGAAAGCCAAGTTTGAACAGAGTGAGGGTTTGGGGTTGTCCAGCAAATGTGCTGACAAAGGAACATGATAAGTTAGAAAGTAGGTGTAAGTTGATGCTGTTTGTAAGATATCCCAGGCAAACGAAAGGTGGTTATTTTTATTGTCCTGAGAATTAGAAAGTGGTTGTCAGTACCAACGCAAGATTCTTGGAGGACGAATATGTAAGAAACCACAGATCCAAGAGTGAAATTGTCCTCCACGAGCTTGAGGAAAATGAAGCAATTCCATCAGGAAAGCCCAGTGTAATGGTAAATCCACCTACAACAGGTGAGGCTATGCCAACACTGCCACTAATGCAAGGTATGGGACCAACGCGTACTGTGCCAACTACTAACACGGTTCAAATGCCTCGTCGTAGTGGGAGGGTTGTCCACCAACCCGAAAGGTATATGTTCGTGTGAGAGTCTTCTGACTTCATCCTGGAAAATGGACTGGATGATACCGATCCCTGGACATATGACGAGGCGGTATCTGATAAAGATGCAGACAAATGGCTAATCGTCATGGATTCGGAAATAGAATCCATTACGGCTATGGATGTATACCAGAAACTGATTTGCCAAATGGTTGTCGAGCCATAAGGTGCAAATGAGTATACCAAAGAAAGAAAGGAGCGAATGGTGAAATTACAGCTTTCAAAATAAGGGTAGTGGCGAAGGGTTATAGTTAGAAAGAAGGTGTAGACTATGACGAGACCTTCTCATCGGTAGCCATGCTTAAGTCCATTCATATACTCCTAGCCATAGCAGCACATAATGACCTAGAAATCTGGTAGATGGATGTCAAAACTGCATTACTGAACGGGTACCTTGAAGAAGGTAGGGACATCTATATGCAACAGCCAGAAGGTTATGTGCAGAAGGGCGAAGAACATTTGGTCTGGAAGCTAAGGAAGTCGCTATACGGACTTAAACAAGTTTCACGGTCATGGAATCTGCGTTTTGATGAAGTGATTAAATCCTATGGATTTTCACAATGTTCAAACGAGAGTCGCGTGTACCGTCTATGTGTCAGCGGAAGCGTGGTGTTCCTTGCACTTTATGTAGATGATATTCTCTTACTTGGCGACAATGTGGAAGTATTGTCGGGCATAAAGGGGTTGTTATCCGAACAGTTTCATATGAAGGACCTTGGGGAGGAAGGATACATCCTAGGGGTAAAAGTATTGCGGGAGCGCAATAAGAGGATGCTGACCTTGTCTCATGGATCATATGTGGATACTGTGATTGCCCGTTTCAAACTGCCAAGAAAGGTCTGTTACCCTTCAGACATGGCATAAATCTTTCCAAGGATCAGTGTCCGTTGACACAAAATGAGAAAGATGAGATGAAGAACGTGCCGTATGCATCGGCCGTGGGGAGCCTCATGTATGCAATGCTTTGTACAAGGCCAGATATTTGCTTTGTTGCAGGCCTGGTAGCGAGATACAAGTCTAACCCTTGACAGGCACATTGGACCGCGGTAAAGCACATACTAAAATACTTGAAAAGGACTAGAGACTATTGTCTCGTCTATCAGTGTGAGGAGTTGTGCCCTGTAGGTTATACTGATTCGGATTTCCAGGCAGACCGAGGCGAATAGAAATCCACCTCTGGCTATGTGTTTACGTTGGGAGGTGGGGCCATATCATGGAGGAGTGCAAAGCAGAAGTGCATTGCTGACTCCACCATGGAAGCAGAATATATGGCAGCTTCTGAAGCTTCGAAAGAAGCAGTATGGTTTCGAAACTTCCTTCTGGAGTTGGACGTGATTCCTAAGCTGCCCAAGACCATCACGGTATATTGTGATAATTCGAGAGTTGTGGCTAATTCAACGGAACCACGAACTCACAGAGCAAAAAAAACACATTGAAAGGAAGTACCATATTATACGAGAAATCGTAGCCAGGGGTGATGTGCTAGTAAAGAAGATTGATACAAAAGATAATCTAGTGGATCCATTCACAAAGGCTTTGCCTCAGAAGGTCTACGAGATGCATGTACGTAACCTTGGGATGAGGGCAAAGCTAACCACGTAGAATGATTGATGTAATAGCTGGATTAGTTTAGACGCGATATACTTTGGAAAGAACCTGTATAATGCCTTGTGTATAAGTGGGAGATTTATGGATTTATATACTGAAAGCATTATGATTGGTATATTATGTACACGGTCGATTGTAATATACTGGGAATTATAAATGTTGTATGTTCATCTCCTGTCTGAATTAACAAATATGTGTCGTAAACGCAATTATCCTCTTCTCTCATTGATAGGGAGATCATACGGTGTGTAGTAGATCACGGAAGATCGTATGGATCGTTTGACCTCGCGAGATATAAATAGTTATCACAGCTGAGACACTTCCAGGATAAACTGTCGGTGTAGGCTGCAGCATACGCAGTAATAAGCATCGTATCTTGGATGGCTTGGTATGCTGGTGTGGGGCACACATTGATAAGGACCTAAGTCAAGATCGATTCTTTTATCTAACATTAAAAGAATCTAGATATCTATGGCTTGATGAGATCCTAAGGCTATATGAAGGTAAAAAGTATTACTTTAAGTTGCAGTGAAAGGCTCTGGTTGAGCTTGTATATCTGTATCTTGGGTAATAACAGTTTGTGTATGACTGTCTGGTACTGGAACTAGGTAACCACATCATGTATAGGATGGTGACATTCCCTAAGCAGCTTAAAAGGTTCGTTATGCTAAAGTCCTGCAGGCTGATTAAGTCCAAGCATAAGTGAAAAAGGTTTGAGTGGATTGACTCAGGAATATAAGATGTTAATTAATTAAATAGCTTCTTAGAGCTTAAATTAATTAACGAATGTTTGTAACATTAAATGTGGGGATAAACTGAGCCCATGCCACCCGTACCTCAAAACGTGGTAGCAAATAGGGAAGACATTATTCATTCTCTGGTGGAATGAATCAATATTAATTAATTAATTATATTTTGGGTTAAATATGGGAATTAATTAATTGATAGGCCTTATTTGCTATTTGCATTCTGGTTCCTGGTCTGGCCCATGAAACTCAAGCCCAAAAGAAGTCCAGTATTTTCCTATAAATAGGCCTCAGTTCTTCAGATCTCAACACACCACAAGATCATAAGTTGCACACAGCAAACTAGAATTTGGGAGCGGTGGTGATCGACTAGATCTGAGAAACGAGAAGGAAATTCTGCTTCTCAACCGGGCAAGGAATCTGAAGGGAATCTTCACCAGATATTCAAATTGAGTTGGATACAAATCAGAAGATCAGATTAGGAGGATTATCTTCTTTCTTCTCTCTCCTTCTTGTTTTCAAAAATTACTTATTAATTTTCATAGATTTGTTTTCCTCAATCTATTAGGAAATTAATCTTTGTGCGTGGGAAAAAGATCATGGGGAATCTCCGCGCGCTCGTTCTTCAGGGTTTCGCAATCCCAGTATTCCACATAAACCCCTTTATGCATATTCAATAGGAGCATGCTAGGATTAATCATAGGCATAACAATTTATTTTTGATATTCTTATTAACGATCCTTGGCAAACGGACTTCGTGATTCAGTTCACGAATCCCTTCAAGACTCAAGAGTTCGTGAAAATTCTACTACAAAGAAACAAAAGAGATCTTAATACTCTCAAACCAACACAAACCCATATTCGAGATTGTACTTAATTGAAGCTTAGCAAAAGCTTACATACTCGAAGCTCGAGACCATAGAAGGTTCTACTTAGATCATCATTGGGATTCTTTCTATCCTAGAAAGAATCTAGCAGTCACCTTGTTGTGCAAGTGTGATTATTGCGGGCTACTGCCAATACACAAAAAGGTTTTGGGAAGAACTATAAAACTCCCACAGATCAACGTTCGAGGAGAAGCGAGGTTGTCCTCACTCTAAGGAGTGTCAAAGGTACAGATTGATGACCAAGGTGGTTGAAGGTGCGCGCTGACCAGACGAAGGAGCAACTCAACGTTAGAGATCAAGCCTGACCTTGTAATAAATCTATAATGAATTTTCAGTCAGGAGGATTGAAGAGTGCGCGTAGAACATTTGTTAGAACCACTATAAACCGTGTGTTCCTTTACTACTTTATTTTGTTATGTTGTATATTGTGTGTTTTGAAACTCAACACATCAAGTGTTGAAGTATATTCTACAACAAATCTAACGAAAGCTCGAGCTTAAACACATTTGATAAACACTTGCTAAGTCGGGACCTTAGCAAGATAAGTGCAAGAAACTAGTAATACTTCCGCTGCATATACAAACGCTCTGATCGGGGACTAACAAGTGGTATCAGAGTTGTTGGTCTTTACAGACTAGTTGCTTCTGAATCGCTTAGGACAAGATCCATATTTTCTTTGCATATTTGTGTGTTTTTGTGTTTAGCTCAGGATAAA
This sequence comes from Plectranthus barbatus, assembly GCA_026898455.1. Taxonomy (NCBI): domain Eukaryota; kingdom Viridiplantae; phylum Streptophyta; class Magnoliopsida; order Lamiales; family Lamiaceae; genus Plectranthus; species Plectranthus barbatus. The sequence goes on from JAPKLW010000448.1 coordinate 22,771, forward strand.
GACAATGGTGAACAACGCGAAGTTTGGAAAGTTCACTCCAGAAACTTACTCCACCTGGAAAAAGACGTCGCTGATCACGCTGATGAACATTCATCCCGAGATGAAGCAAGTGATCGAGAATTGACCAATCAGAATTCTTAAGGTGAAGACTCGAATTGACGAAGATGTTCAAGGACCAGAAGAAATGGTAGACAAGCTGTATGTAGAGTGGACCCAGGAAGATCGAGTTCGTGGTCATCTAGATTACGTAGCCATGGATTTGATCTTAAACTCTCTTTCACCATCTCTAATGGCTGATGTCTTGGAATACAAGAATGCCAAAGAAATGTGGGAATTTCTTGGCACTCTGAGCAAAGAGACGAATCAAATGAAGAGAAACAAGCTACAACAGTGGGTGGACAGGTACGAGTCGTTCCATATGATCCCTGACAAAAACATCAAAGATATGGAAGCCAGATTCAACTCCATCATGGTAGAATTAAAGAAGTTAGGAAGGACATATGAACTTCCTGACATGAACTTAAAGATCCTCTGAAAATGCCTAAAGAAGACCGGTTCGTCAAAGTCCAATCTGAAGGAGAAAGATCTGTCAACAATGAGCACAAAAAATGTGTTCGCTCAGCTTCAGACACACGAATAGGATATTATGCAGATCAACAAAAGTGAAGTCGTATGTACTGCAGTATCTATTGAAGAACCTATCGAAGACGCAACATTCTTCGTGAAGAGAGTCGCTCCAGAAGTGAAAAACCATGAGGCCATTCCACTAAGACCGCCCAGCTCAATCCAGTCCAATGAAGGAGATCGCATCAACCAGTAGATGTCAAGCTAAAGAAGCGGAATGCTCAGTCAGTGAGGTGGAGGAGCAGATGAAAATATTACAAAAGCTGATGTTGAAAGCTAAAGGCAAGAGGGAGGAGCTCCAACTAAGCCAACCAGCAGACAGACGAACAACCAAGAAGACGTCGAGAACGTGCTACGAATGCAACTCTCCGGATCATTTGATGTTCGAGTGCCCTTGAGTAGATCCAGATGAAAGGGAGCGATTAAGAAAGTTTTTTGAAAAGCGCACATCAAAGGCCATCACCAAAGCTCTGTTGACCAGGACAGAAATACCAGATATCCCAGATCATGACGACGAAAGCTATTCATCAGAAGATGAAGAGGATGTCCTCATGGTATTCATGACCAACATCAATGACGATGCTGATTGAAATGAAGAGTAGATAGAGGAATCAACCCTAGCTATCACGAGAAACCAGGTAACAAATTTTGTTATGTCTGCTGCTTCTACTTCATAAAACTTTCATGATACCGTTCATTAATGTTACTCAGAATCAAATGAAATAACCGTAGATTTTATTTTAAAAGAATTTTAAAAGGTTCATGCATTAAAAGATGTTTTGATAAAAGAAAATTCCTCGCTGAAATCTAAGCTTTCTATCTTGGCTAGTGAGATTGAAAAATCTAGGTCAGCAGACGAAGAACTCTTAAAACTGAAAACTGAATTCTCTTCTCTATGTAAGAGTTTTGATCATTTGAAACAAGAGAATGATAGTTTGAAAAACAAAAACTCCGTGCAAAATACTTGTCAATGTTGATTTTCAAAAAGCACGAGAGACTTAGATGAAATCCTAAGTGTTCAAAGGAGTTCAAAGAACTATTCTGGATTAGGTTTTGAAAAAGGAGAATCCAGCAATGCTTAATCCAGTAAATCAAAGAAGATTATTTTTGTCCCAACAACTGGGAAGATTCAGTAACCTGGTAGGAAAGACAAGAGGGATAGCGCTAAATCAGCAACAGTTTCTCTGCAGAAGTGTTGGCAAACTAACGATCCCCTGCTGACTGCTCAGCAGAAACTGAACTATTTTCCTGCTGAGAGGAAGCCAGCAAAATCAAAGTATGTAACCCAACAGACTATTCAATCTGTTAGGAAGGTTCATACAAATCCTAGCAAGGCTAAGCAATCAGCTGAGATTGCAAGGAAGCCAACATACACACCAAGTAGGAGGAAGAACTACTTGAGGCCAGAGTATAAATCATTGCATTTCAAAAGACTGTGAAGGCTCACCATACCACTACACACTTTTACACTAATTCAAAGTATTACTCCAATAGGAAAGGAAGGGTAGTGAAACGTGATGACAGGAGAAACGTCAAAATCACAAAAGTCTGGATTCCTAAAGGGATAATCCAGAGAAATAATCCTGCAGGACCCGTAGTTGACCGGGTACCTAAAATGTAATTTCTTTATTTTGCAGGAACATGGTCTAGCAAGAAGAGCTTCGAGAAAATTAAAAGAATGGATCCTAGACAGCGGATGCTCAGGCCACATGAAAGGAGATGCAGATATCTTAATAGACCTCAAGAAGATCAGAGGACCTTCAGTGAAAACTCAAAGGCTAGAGTAATCGGAAGTGGGTGCATCGAGCAAAATGGAATGTGAATCATCAATGTGGCCCTCATTGACAGCCTCAAGCACAATCTCTGAGCATCAATCAGCTAAGTGAAAATGGATATATTGTTTCTTTCTTTGATATAGGTTGCGAGATTGCTGATAAGATCACTGGAGATGTAAAGCTTAGAGGAATCGGGAAAGGAGGACTCTACGTTGTTGATTGGGAAAGTGGTCAGCAAGCCCATACTTCATCGCATTCAGCAAAGAAGAAGCAAACTCGCTATGGCACAAAAGACTAATGCACTTAAACTTTAAAACTATCAATTTTATAGCCAGAAATAACATTATTACAGGACTGCCCAAAGAGACCTTCAAAAAGGAAGGAGTATGCAGAGCTTGCCAACAAGGAAAACAAGCCAAGGCGTCCTTCAAATCCAACCCAGAAAAGGCCACATCAAACAATATCCTTTTGTTGTTGCACACGGATTTATTTGGCCTTGTAAATCCACCCACTATAGATAATAAACATTATACTTTAGTCGTTATTGATAACTATTCCAGGTACACTTGGGTGAGACAGCTCAAGAGCAAAGATAAGGTGAAGATACTCCTGCTGGAGCTAATACTTTGAGTGCAAAAAGACAAAGAGCTCACGGTGAAAAGGATAAGGTCCGACAATGGTACAACATTCTGTAACGGAGCAATAATGGATTTTTGCGTCGATGCTGGGATAGGACATGAAAGGTCCACTACAAGAACACCTCAGCTGAACGGTCTGGTAGAACGGAGGAACATGACTATAAAGGAGGTCATGCGAACAATGATTGCCAATACAGATCTAGGACAAAGACATTGGGGAGAAGCTGTAATGAATGCATGCTACACACAGAATCGAAGCGGCTTAAATCTTCACTTCAACAAGACTCCCTACGAAATATATCATGGTCGTAAGCCTTCTATAGCTCATCTTGGAGCTTTTAGTTCACCATGTTATATCCATAGTAAGGGAAAGTCGAAGTTAAGTAGTTTCTCTCCCAAATCTGATGAAGGAGTGCTTAACAAGACCACCAAGCTTGCGGAAATAACATGCAATGTTATTTTTTATGATGCTACCTTAGTGCGTAGGACCATGAGAAGTCAGAAAGATGTGATTGATGAGACCAATAATTTCAATGGACTTTCGGGCTCAAATACTTCAAAAGATGAACCGATCAATCCGACTAGGTTGATGAATGAGTCTTCATCCACGCTGGTGATCTTGGCTGATTAGCAAACAACCGAGATGGCCGGTGATGCAACTGGTAATGCTGAGGCCACCCTAAATCATTGATGACGGTGAAATTGCAACACTATCTCATGTTAAATTTATCAATACAGGTTCTTTCAATTCGCTCTAGTGAAAATCATTTACTCGTTTGAAGGATTTTATGGCTTGGCAAACACAAGTCGTTGAGAGTTTCTATTAACTAGGCAAAATAGTAATCTATCCTAAAAAAATAATGAACACATCAAACATAACCATCACGAATCAATTATCCTTTTCAAGACTAAACAATCAAACAATTCAACCAAGATAGGTAGAAAGAGTACCAAGTATAACAATGAGATAAGAGTTAATGTTGAATGAATATCAAATGTGTGCAAATTTGATCAAATCGTGATGTAAACAAATTTTAATCCATAGGAGATTGAGCAATCGACCCTACACTCGTTAACCCCTTGTCACGGTGAGCTAACGATTGATGATACTAAGACTTGCAAACAACTACGTTATTGAACCCTAGACCACTCCAAATAGAACGTCAATTATAGCCCTACGACCTAGCACCGCACAGGGATTGGAACTAAAATTATATGAATCTACACTATTCATGACGATTCTGCCGCGTGTTGGCTGCAGCGTTCACATCACCTACCTCTTAAGTTGGCTATCATCTACACCTAAAAGGTAAGGAAAAAGTTCTAGTGCAATTCAAGCTCTCAAAGGAAAGTAAACAATCATCAATGAATCTCATCTCAACACATTAACCATTCAATCAACATTCACAACAGAAATTAGTTCCTCGTACCTTCAATTCCGTACAATACAATAGAGAAAGTAATAGAATCCATTACAAAATTGATAGGTCTAGCGTTGATCTTCCTCAATTGCCTTCCTTGGAGTCAATCTACCTCACAATCTTCCTTGATCTTCACCAAATTTGGAGGAATGTGGCCTAGATCCTCTTGAATGTGGATGGCGAGTGGTTGAGGATGGATCTAGAGAGAATTCTAGTAACGGTTATTTGAAATCTGACCAAAAGTTCTTTTAAAATTCAAAGAGCCCCCTTTTATAAACTAGCTCACAGGGCCTCGGATCGCCCGGGCTGAATTTGGCTCGCCCGATCTAAGTGGAAAACTGCTAGAAACCGCCAAACCTGCAAAGGCTCGGCCGAGCGGATCCTCTGAAGTACAGGCTCGGTTGAGCATTGCAAGTTCGGCCGAGCCAGGCCTCAGTTCCAATGGCTTGGTCGAGCCTGCCCTGGCTCGGTTGAGAAATCTCTTTGAAATCATGTTTCTTCCTTCCTTTTGCTTCGCTCAGTCGATCCAACTTCCTTTTAACCTTCGGCTCGGGCGATTTACCTCCAAAACTCAACCAAAAGTTCTAGTTTATGCTCAAAACACGTCCTACAACATTCAAAACACAAAAACATGAAAACACTACAAAAGAACAACAAAAACATATGATATGAGGGTAAAATGGCCACAAACATGCACGCTCACTGTTGTGTGCTATAGTGTGACTACAGAACCAATGTGCAAGTATACACAGTCCACAAGTAATATAGTCAAGTGAGACCAGATATCGAACCTAAGGGAGTGATTGTCTAAATCGTGCCCTAAGAATTGTTTGTAAATCAAGAGTTGTTGCTTCTAACTTATACTCAAAACATAAATATGCATAAACTATGATTCCTATTAAAGCTATGATCAGTAGTATTTCCTCATTCCACAAAATAAGCATAAATATTATAAATGGATTCACAAGTACTGGAAAACACACTCGGGTTGTGAAATACAATGCACCATTGCTATCCGATATGCTAGAGTTTATGTCTCGCAATTCTCTGAACCTTAGAACTTTTTCTAATTCTGCCTAGCAAACTGTCGTTCTACTAGATCTACACCCTCTCACCAAGATTCATATGTCTATGCCTCTCTCAGTGATTTGATGATGATGAAATGAAGCTAAGTTCAATTAAGTTGTATTTTCCCATATGTCTATGAGATCAACACAATTATCTAAAATCCCCTCGGCCTATTTCACCTTTCAGTCTCCATAGGTGATGGGTTTCCATTCACTGTCGTGCTCAAGAAACAGTTGAAAACAGGATTAAAGATAAGTTCAGTCATGCAAAACTTGAATCTAACATATATTCAAGCAAATGGTACTTTGTTCCACAACCCAAGTGTAAATGAGATTAGTTCATGCTCGGAAATAAAAGAAATAAGAGCATAAGATCATTCATCATTCAGAAATACAACTTGAAAATCTAAAATCAAACTATAGACGATGATCCTTCGTGCTCCGGTTGCTTCTTCTCTAAGCTCTCTCTGCACCTCTACTCTCCGTTCGTGCTGCTCTGAAAATTCTTGTTATTGTTCTCCAAAAATTGCCAAGCCTTTTGATTCATAAATTCTTTATCATAGCCGTTGATTTCCTTCTTTTTCCATGATGCATCCACGTGTGCAGATGTCATTATTTCCTTCAGACAAAGGATCGGCTTACTTCAGTGCCACCTGTCTTCTCAACAGACAAGATCAAAAAGGACCTTTACCCTTGTCTTTGAGTGGTCCCAGAGAGAGAAAGTTTCTTCCCTTCTGATCATGTGTTTCTCAAGCTCGAGCATATCTTTAATCAGCATGCGGCAGTGAAGCTCTAGCATCCAAAACCTGGTCAAAACTTCACCAAATGCTTGCAAAAACTTATTAAAGCTTGCACAATTTAAAATACTATGACTTAATCGTAAATAAGCATAAACAAGCAAAAAGGACTTCGATTGCTAAGCATCTTATTCAAAACAACATCTAAAGTTCATGAAAAGAGATCAAAAGATAGCTCTTTATGAGAGTTATCAGCCCCCCGAACTTAAGATGTTGCTTGTCCTCAAGCAACAAAAACAAACTAGACCAAAAGTAAATTTTGCAAGCAATAATCTAGAATAGTTCATCTCCTTATTTATGAACCCTTCAGCAAAAATTTAAAAAGAAAGCAGGAGTAGTAGTTCTTTTGATTGCTCAACTTCAGTCCTCGCTGTTTGCAAAGTTTAACAAGATACATTAATCTAATCTCACAATCCAAAGCTGTCCGAAGAGAAAATCAGATTTTTAGACAGCTAAAACAGAGCTGAGCTTAACTTTAACTACTTATTCAAGATTCAATGCTCATCAATGCCATGTTTCTTTTCCTACCCAATCATCCTCTCTTGTTCTCAACTAATAAGCTTCACACCACACTTAGATCAAAAGGACTTTGAAAGCTTCTAATGTTAGGCCACGGTTCAAGGTGAGAAAATTTGGAAAGTTTGACTTCAAGTCTAGAGCTGTTGTCCTTCTTATTCCACCCTTGAATTTATTTCAATTCTTCCTTCTATAACCTCTACTTTTCAGCAGTTTATGATCACTATCACACTTCGACTAAATCCCGAACAAACAATGAGGGAATTAGCTCTAAAAATTTACAGGCTAACACAGCTGCCTATTCTCTCTTCTTCTTTTTTCTTCTTTTTTTTTCTATTTTTTTTTTACTTTATTTAGGCCAAAAATGCCTTTCTCTTTTTTTTTATCTCTTTTTTTACAAGGGTAACAAGCTGACACTTCGGCCAGAAGTGACACCCCCCCAAACTTTAAACAAAACATTGTCCTCAATGTTAAAGTAGAATTAGATCGGAACAACCCAATAGACTGGGACGTGTTTGGACTGTGGCTAAACATGAAGTAGATCAAAACAAGAAAAGGGCTCAAGCTCAAATCTAGGTGCAAAAGGGAATTTTTGAATCATAGCAAGAAAAATCTTCTGAAGGCACAAAGATCAAGCAACGACCTTAATCATCTCTAAATGGGGTGCTTAGACCCAATTCATATCGACCAAGATTGAACTTAGGGTAGATGACATTTCACAAAATGAAATTCAAGACATAGTACCAGCTAAGCTCAAGCTCATGTCTAGCATATCAAATTTATTCAAAAACAATTTTTGTGGTAAAACTTTGAACTGTAAATCGTGATATTATGTACAAGGTTAAACAACGAAAGAAAACGAGGATTGACTCTCAGCAATCAACATTACAACCACACATGCAGGAGAAAGAATGAGGAAAAATGAAACATCATCAGGCAAAAGGAGAATGAACTACTAGTCTTAGAATATAATATTATAAAACTCAAAAGACAGTCATGCTTTAACATGAAACAAGCATGAGAGGTCGGCAACTAATTCATCAAAAACTATCAACTAACACCCATAAACAGAAATAACAGAAACATACGAAAATTAAAATTGTTTTTGCAAGGTAAAGATAAAGATTAGAGGGGACCCTGGTCATCATGCTGAGCTTCCAGCAACTTTCAACTTCTTTCCACGGCCACCCTTTCTTTGCACCAGCCAGCTAGTTTGAGCCTTGATCTTCAGTAAAACCTTGTGCATCATTCGAAATCCTCTCAGCAACTTCACTTGTTTGGCCTTGATCACAGACAACTCCTTCTGCAAAGCGTCCATTGCATCACCGTCTGTAGCAGTTGCTTCTCCTTGGGCACGAGCCTGGGCTTGAGCATGCCTTTTTGTCAGGTAAGGAATGTTAAAATAGCTCTTAGCAATGCTCCGCGGCTCATCCAAATGAAAAGGCACCCTGCACGCTTACAAAGTTCAGAAATTAGCGAGGGAGAGAAAAGTGGTCCCGCTTTCTTTGACGCTTGAGCAATGATGGAATCGATGATAAAGGGAGCAATGTCAATTGGATCTCCTTTCACAATTGCTGCCACCATCAAGATTCTTTCTTGGCCAACCAGGGTATTGTGAGTTGTAGAACTGATCCGATTCCTCAGGAAGTGAATCCAGGTGTTGGCCTCGGTTGTGAGAAAACTGGCCAGAGCAGACAGGTTGTCTTTGGTCTCATCTACCCATCGAGCTCCTGGCACGGACACTACACCTAGAGCTTCATCAAGCTGCTCCCTTGTCACTGTGTTCAGTAAATCCATAAAAGTATCTGGCTACGGCGGATGTGTTCCATAAACAACGTGGACCGTTCTTGGGTTCAGTATTACTTCCTTCCCTCTGACAATTGCTCGAAGTTTATAGTCCACCCCTGTGGACTGCTCACAATTAGCATAGAACTCGCGGACCAGAGCAATAATTGGCGCAGGCTGCATCACCACGAATTGTTCCCATCCTTGTTGTTCAACACTTCGAAGTAATTCGGCATGCAGTTTAGACAGATCCTTGAATCCCCTTTCCAGATTAAACTTGCGACTCGCAAGCTCGTGCATACTTTTCTGATGGAGCTTGGATGAAAATTTTGGAATTCGATCAATCTCTTCTGCGGACAACTCGACAACCTTGGCCTTGCCACGTTGTATCTCTTTCTTCCTTGCGCTGTCCGTCTCCTTTGTTGAGCTTGCTTTTGTTTCCTTAATGGCAACTTTCTTTACACGCCTCCCGTCTCCCTATTTCTCACAACACCCTTGTCATCTTCGACAGGTTCAACTCTCTTTCGCTTCTTAGAAGCTGAAGTTTGCTCAGGTACGACTGCCTTGTCCTTCCTCGCGGACTTCCCACGAGACGTGGCTGCTTGCTTCTTTGGTGCAGTAGCATTATCTCCAGTGGCTTCCTCTTCAACACTTACTTCCTTCTCAGTTTCTGTTTCCTTTGTATTAGTAGCATCACCCTCTGATTTATCAGTTTCGCGTTCGTTTCCCGGCTCTTCAGACTGGCCATCCTCACTTTCCTCAACCTCTATTTCCACACCTTCTTGCCCTGCCTCTGGCTCCTCAGACTGGCCATCAGCACTTTCTTCAACCTCGGTTTCCTCATCTTCTTGCTCTACCTCTGGCTCATCAGACTGGCCATCAACACTTTCTTCTACCTCGGTTTCCTCATCTTCTTGCTCTGCCTCTGGCTCATCAGACTGGCCATCAGCACTTTCTTCTACCTCGGTTTCCTCATCTTCTTGCTCTTCAACAACGGTTTCCTTCGCGGGATTCTTTACCATTTCACGGTCCAGCTTGGATGTGGCTGCATCAACCAAATCCATTAGATTCCCTTGCTTAGACTTGATATCCACAGTCTTAGGCTTTTTGGCTGGCTCATCGGGAATTTCTACTGGGTTCTCTGCACTAGTGGGTGGTAACTTTGCGTTCCTCTGGGCCATAATTGAGACAGCAGCCCTACTTGACCTCCTCAATGGTTGAGTAGGCTCCGGCCTCCTTGCCTTCTTAGAAGTCTTGGATTTTGATGGAACTGGGTTCGCGTTTTCAGGAGTCATCACAGGGGATTCAACTTCCATCCCTGGTCTCTTCTTCCCGCTTTGCTTCGTCCTCATGTTTAAATCTACAAAATGCAAATATCGGACCCAAATTTTCCAAGAACAACTTAAAATTTCTTTTCAAATCAACATGTTCACCCCCTAACTTTGAGTTCACTCAATGTTTCATGCAGTAAATCAAACACCAATTTAAAGTTCTTAAAGTTATCTTGAGCCCTAACATAGATCTGTCAGAATATCTTGTCAGAACTACTGCATGCTACTCGCAATGATCACATAAACCAAAACTAATAAAACATTTCTCTAATCAAAATCATGGGTTCAAAAATCATGCGGACAAAGAGTTTGAATCTAACGCACAGATAGCAGTTCACCAAGAATTTCAAGGACACAGACATACCAGCCATTCTTCGTTGCAGTATCAAACAAGAATGCAGGAAACCAAGTTCAAGACATAATTTGAACACCCACAGGTAAGAAACGAAAGTGAACAAGAAATTGTACCTATTATTTGACACACACGACTTGATTTATGCACAAAGTTTCCCGGTTTCCTCTGCCAAATTTGCTATAGTCGGAGTGTTTTTGAAATTGTGCCACAATACGTACAATATATAGATAACCCCACTTAAAGCAAAAATAAACATTCAGAAATAAGGAAACCCTTCAACTTCCCTTGATTAGACACACCATTTCCTTTCAATTCAAAAAGGTAACTTTCCTAAACCGTCATTCCTAGGGATAATCGCACTCTCTCTCCTCAACGGCTATGTGTTTAATCCCTATCCACAAATTTCCAAAATCACTATTTGTCTTTTCCTTTTTTTTTTACGAACTGATTCTATGGACTAAATTATAAACACTCAACAAACTATTATCAAATAAAAATATTAAGTCCACTACATGAAATTAAAAGACAACGAAGTAGGACTCAATAATCATGCTACTAACAGGCTGTAGCATTCAACTATTCCTAAGATTTATTCACAGCAAATTTAAATTTAACTAGGCAGAAAATAAATGCAGAATTAAAATATCATAAGCCATCACCACATGCTTCATCTAATCCTCATGATGGCTTAGGTTACCTCACTTTAAGGTTCATCCAACTTGGAAGAATCCTTCAGCTTGCTCCATCCTCCTTCATGATATACTTTGACCCTCTGTCTATTGACTTTGAACGTATCTCCTGTGCCTTCATCTTTCAGCTCCACAGATCCATGAGGGTAAATTTTTACCAAAGTGTAGGCCCTGACCATCTGGATTTAAGCTTGCCAGGAAACAACCTCAGTCTAGCATTGAAAAGTAAAACATGCTGCCCTTCTTCCAAATGTCTGTTTACAATCTTGCTATCATGCCATCTTTTCACTTTTTCCTTGTAAATTTTTGCATTCTCATAGCTTTGAATCCTCAATTCTTCCAATTCATTGAGCTGCAGCATCCTCTTTTCCCCACTTGACTTAGGATCAAGATTCAGTTTCCTGGTGGCCCAAAATGCCTTATGCTCCATTTCCAGGGGCAAATGACAAGCTTTTCCAAAGACAATCCTATAAGGAGACATCCCCAAAGGTGTCTTATAGGCTGTCCTGTAAGCCCACAACGAATCATCCAGATGTTTAGACCAGTCCTTCCTTGTGGTGTTCACCACCTTTTCCAAAACACTCTTAACCTCTCTGTTTGACAACTCAGCTAATCCATTGGTTTGTGGATGATAAGCAGTCGAGACCTTGTGATTAATGTTGTACTTGGCAAGAAGAGCAGCCAAGCTCTTATTAATGAAATGAGTCCCCTCATCACTAATGATTGCCCTTGGAGTTCCAAACCTTGTGAAAATGTTTTTGTGCAGAAATTTGATTACAGTGGCAGCATCATTGTGAGCACAAGCACAAGCTTCTACCCAACGAGAAACATAGTCGACTGCTAACAGGATATACTCATTTCCAAAAGAGGGTGGAAAGGGCCCCATGAAGTCCATACCCCACACATCAAAAAGTTCAACTTCAACAATGTTGTTCAGAGGCATAGCATTCTTAGCTGGCAAATTTCCTACCCTTTGGCATCTATCACAGTTCTTTACGAACTCAAAAGCATCTTTGAAAATTCCTGGCCAGTAAAATCCTGATTGTAACACTTTAGCAGTTGTCCTTTGTCCCCCAAAATGCCCCCCATATGCTGAAGCATGGCATTCATTCAGAATATCTGAAATTTTATAATCTGGGATACACCTTCTAAAAATCTAATCAGGGCCTAACCTGTATAAGTTTGAGTCATCCCAGTAATAGTACTTGGAATTATGCAGGAACCTCTTCAGCTGTTGTCCATGCAAACCATATGGTTTTCGGCCTGTAGCAAGATAATTTGCAATATCTGCAAACCAGGGTGCATCTTCTTCTTTGCATTCCAAAAGTTGCTCATCTAGAAAAGCATCATTAATTTGTACTGTGTCATCCACTCCAAATGGATTTTCCAACCTCGAAAGATGATCAGCAACTTGGTTTTTTATCCCTTTTCTCCAAATCGAATTCTTGCAGGAGAAGTATCCATCTGATGAGCCTTGGTTTTGCATCTTTCTTAGCCATCAAGTACTTTATTGCTGAATGATCTGTGAATACAATAACTTTGGCTCCCACCAGATAGGATCTAAACTTGTTAAAAGCAAACACTACAGCTAACAACTATTTTTCTGTAGTGGTATAATTCTTCTGTGCACCATCCATAGTTTTGCTAGCATAGTAAATAGACTGGAAGACTTTATCCTTTCTCTGCCCCAATACTACCCCAACTGCATAATTGCTTGCATCGCACATCAGTTTAAAGGGTTCATCCCAATCTGGTGGTTGCATTACAGGGGCTGTAACAAGTGCAGCTTTCAGTTTCTCAAATGCCCTCATGCAGTCACTGCTAAAATCAAACTTTTTGTCTTGTTCCAACAGCTCAGATAGTGGCTTGGCTATCTTAGAAAAGTCCTTAATGAACCTCCTATAAAAGCCTGCATGACCTAGAAAGCTTCTAACTGCCTTAACTGACCCTGGAATTGGCATTCTATCTATTACTTCAATTTTTGCAGGGTCAACTTCAATGCCTTTGTTTGAAATCTTGTGCTCTAGTACTACCCCCTGCTGTACCATGAAACAGCATTTCTCCCAGTTTAAGACCAACTGTGACTTCTAACATAACTGCACTACTCGTTCAAGATTTCCTAGACATGTATTAAAATCCTTCCCAAGGACTGAAAATGCATCCATAAACACTTCCAACCCATTCACAATCATTTCAGAAAATATGGATATCATGCAACGCTGAAAGGTTGCTGGAGCATTGCACAAACCGAATGGCATTCTTCTAAATGCAAAGGTCCCAAAAGGACAAGTAAATGTAGTTATACTTTGATGTTCTGGAGCTATGGCAATCTGATGATATCCAGAATATCCATCCAAAAAGCAATAGTAATCCTGACCAGCCAATCAGTCCAGCATTTGATCTACAAAAGGTAATGGAAAATGATCCTTTCTGGTGGCATCATTCAACTTCCTATAATCTATGCAGATCCTCCACCCAGAAACTGTCCTTGTGGCTATCATCTCATTCTTTTCATTCTGTACCACAGTAACTCCTCCTTTCTTGGGTACACATTGCACTGGGCTCACCCATGAACTGTCTGAAATATGAAAAATGATCCCAGCATTCAACCATTTGATGATTTCCTTTTTCACAACTTCCTTCATGTTGGGGTTGAGCCTTCTTTGTGGCTGCACTGAGTTCTTAATCCCATCTTCCAACAATATCTTATGCATACAGATTGTAGGGCTTATTCCATTAATATCTGATATAGTCCACCCAATTGCCTGTTTATGTTTCCTAAGCATGTGCATCAGCTTCTGTTCATCCTCATCTTTCAAATTAGAGGCAATTATCACAGGCAGAGTGTCTGCTTCTCCCAGATACACATATTTTAAGTGATTTGGCAGAGGTTTAAGTGTTAGTTCAGGGGGATCTTCAAGTGAAGACTTTGGTTCCTTCTGCTCTCTGTTCATAAGATCCAGGGATTCGAAATTAGCCTTGTACCCCCCAAACTTTGCACCATGCTCAACCCATGTTACAGCATTTTCCTCTGTCATGTCTTCATTCTCACATTCATCCTGTTGCAATCCTTCCACATGCTCCGCTATCACTGATTCCAAAATTCCAATGGTGAAACAGTCTTCTGAATCATCTGGCAACTTCATGGTGTTATACAAGTTAAAACTAGCCTGTTCTTCATGAACTCTCATAATCAGTTCCCCTTTTTCCACATCAATCAATGTTCTCCCTGTAGCTAAGAAAGGTCTCCCCAGGATAATGGGTACTTCTCTATCAGCTTCATAGTCTAGAATGATAAAGTCTGCAGGGAAAATGAACTTATCCACTCTAACCAATACATCTTCAATCTTTCCCTCTGGATGAACAGTTGATCTGTCTGCAAGCTGCAGAGTGATAGTTGTTGGCCTTGCTCCTCCAATACCCAGCTTCTTAAAAATGGAGAGTGGCATCAAGTTCACACTAGCTCCAAGATCACATAATGCTCTTCCTACATCCTTTCCCCCAATTGAGCAGGGAATGGTGAAGCTTCCTGGATCCTTTAATTTTGCTGGAATTTGCCTCCTTAAAGGTCCACTAACTTCCTCAAACAGAGACACGGTCTCAAACTCCTTCAGCCTTTTCTTTTTAGTCAAAATGTCCATCAGAAATTTCACATAAGTTGGCATTTGTTCCAGAGCTTCTACCTAAGGTACATTGATGTGAATTTGCTTAAGCATGTCCAGGTACTTTTTGAACTGCTCCTCTTCCTTATGCTCTTTGAATCTGACAGGGTATGGTGGTTCAGGTAAACTGCGGTCATCTTCCACTGATTTCCTTTTGCTGTTTAGCACATTTCCTTCAGGGGGATCAACAGGTTTCTCTTGGTTCACCAACTCCTCATTGATTACTGGATAAGACTCTTTAACAGGTGCTTTTCCTTCCCTCTGGGTCTTAGTTCCAACATGTTCCTCATTCTCAGACGACCCTTCCTTTTGCTGCTGTGCTTCTGCAGGTATCTCATCAATCTGTCTCCCACTTCTCAGGGTTACCACTTTACACTGCTCATTTCCCCCTCTAGGGTTCTCTGTATTGCTAGGCAAACTCCCTTGTGGTCTGTTCCTGATATCATTAGGTAACTGCCCCATTTGTACCTCCAGGTTTCTTAATGAGGAGGCTTGGCTCTGTATCAAAGCATCTTGACTTTTCAATCTCATCTCATTCTTAGCCATAAATTCCTTCATCATATCTTCCATGGATTTCTCAGGCATCTGAGGTGGTGCTTCTAAACTTTGATGCTGACCACTCTGCTGTGGATTGTTTTGCTGCTGGTTATACTGATTGTATCCATCTTTGTTAAAGTTATTATGCTGGTCCCGTGTTCCAGCATTTTGATTTCCCTGCCCAGACCATGAAAGATTAGGATGGTTCCTCCAACCTGGGTTATAAGTGTTTGAGTATGGGTTATTGTTTCCCTGGTACTGCTGAGGCCTGTTTCCCATATAGCACACCGATGCTGGATTTGAAGGGCATTCCTCAAATTGATGTCCTTCCCCACAATAAATACAACTCAGGACCATTGCAGTTTAATTAGACATCTGGGAAACCATAGCTTGACTGGTGTTTTTCTCTATATTTTTCATGGTTGCCCCCAGAGCTTCCATTTGTGCAGTAAGAACCTGAATAGGATCCACTTCTAGGACCCCTGCAACTTTTGGAGTAGTTACAACTGCTGCTCTAGAAGTAGCCCACAGATAGTTGTTTGCAGCTATCTTGTCTAAGATTTCACAAGCTTCATTGTAAGTTTTATTCAACAGGGCTCCCCCTGCAGTGGCATCGATCATCATCCTGGAGTTCCCAAGTAACCCATTGTAAAAGATCTCTATCTGCATACCATAAGGAATTCCATGATTTGGACACCTTCTCAGCAATTCTTTGTACTTTTACCATGCTTCACTAACTGATTCATCACATTCCTGTTTGAAAGACATAATAGCATTTCTACACCTTTCATTCCTAGTAGGAGGAAAGTATTTCATCAGAAAAGTTTCAGCAAGCTCATTCCAAGTTGTAACAGACCCTGGTGTCAAATTTGTAAGCCAAGTTTTAGCACTATCCCTCAAGGAGAAAGGAAATAATCGCATCCTCAATGCCTCAGCTGTTACTCCTTGCAGCTTAAAATTATCACATATTTCCAGAAATGATTTCAAGTGAACGGATCTTCTGTAGCTAGCCCACTATATTGCCCCAAACTCTGTAACATCTGGAACATCACAGGCTTTAGCTCAAAGTGTTGTGCCTGCACTTCAGGTCTCACTACCCCAGGATCAAAATCAGTAAACCTTGGTGCCATGAGGGTTCTGATGATTCTATCTTTATCATCAATGTTCCTCTCTGGTTGTTCTTCAGCCATATTTCTAACTTTATGTTTCCTTCTATTTCTTCTAAAAGTCCTCTCAATTTCTGGATCAAATGGAAATAGTTCTCTTACAATCTTTTCACTCATAAACTACTAATCTCCCTGCATCATGAAAATGATTAGTTTCCACAATCAGATCGATCATATAATATAATACTCAAACAATTCAAAAGCATTCAGATTTAAATTTAATCTCTCCCCGGCAACGGTGCCAAAAACTTGTTGTGTGCTATAGTGTGACTACAGAACCAATGTGCAAGTATACACAGTCCACAAGTAATATAGTCAAGTGAGACCAGATATCGAACCCAAGGGAGTGATTGTCTAAATCGTGCACTAAGAATTGTTTGTAAATCAAGAGTTGTTGCTTCTAACTTCTACTCAAAACATAAATATGCATAAACTATGATTCCTATTAAAGCTATGATCAGTAGTATTTCCTCGTTCCACAAAATAAGCATAAATATTATAAATGGATTCACAAGTACTGGAAAACACACTCGGGTTGTGAAATACAATGCACCATTGCTATCCGATATGCTAGAGTTTATGTCTTGCAATTCTCTGAACCTTAGAACTTTTTCTAATTCTGCCTAGCAAACTGTCGTTCTACTAGATCTACACCCTCTCACCAAGATTCATATGTCTATGCCTCTCTCAGTGATTTGATGATGACAAAATGAAGCTAAGTTCAATTAAGTTGTATTTTCCCATATGTCTTGAGATCAACACAGTTATCTAAAATCCCCTCGGCCTATTTCACCTTTCAGTCTCCATAGGTGATGGGTTTCCATTCACTGTCGTGCTCAAGAAACGGTTGAAAACAGGATTAAAGATAAGTTCAGTCATGCAAAACTTGACTCTAACATATATTCAAGCAAATGGTACTTTGTTCCACAACCCAAGTGCAAATGAGATTAGTTCATGCTCGGAAATAAAAGAAATAAGAGCATAAGTTCATTCATCATTCAGAAATACAGCTTGAAAATCTAAAATCAAACTATAGACGATGATCATTCGTGCTCCGGTTGCTTCTTCTCCAAGCTCTCTCTCTGCACCTCTACTCTCCGTTCGTGCTGCTCTGAAAATTCTTGTTATTGTTCTCCAAAAATTGCCAAGCCTTTTGATTCATAAATTCTTTATCATAGCCGTTGATTTCCTTCTTTTTCCATGATGCATCCACGTGTGCAGATGTCATTATTTCCTTCAGACAAAGGATCGGCTTCCTTCAGTGCCACCTGTCTTCTCAACAGACAAGATCAAAAAGGACCTTTATCCTTGTCTTTGAGTGGTCCCGGAGAGAGAAAGTTTCTTCCCTTCTGATCATGCGTTTCTCAAGCTCGAGCTTATCTTTAATCAGCATGCGGCAGTGAAGCTCTAGCATCCAAAACCTGGTCAAAACTTCACCAAATGCTTGCAAAAACTTATTAAAGCTTGCACAATTTAAAATACTATGACTTAATCGTAAATGAGCATAAACAAGCAAAAAGGACTTCGATTGCTAAGCATCTTATTCAAAACAACATCTAAAGTTCATGAAAAGAGATCAACAGATAACTCTTTATGAGAGTTATCACTCACACATCGAAAATTTGGTCATTTTACACACATATCATAATCCCCCAAACTTGAACCTTTGATTATCCTCAATCAAAACAAAGTAAAGCAATCCATGAACCTCATGAGACAACCTCATAGCTCATCTTAGTTATCTTGGCAAAATATAAAGCTTACTAAGTAAATCATGATTCAAACCTCAAGCTCTCGTCTGGGTTCATCACACACACACAAACACACAACATCCTAACAACAATCTACATGCCATGAAACAATTTGTAATGAAACTAATTGGCAAAAGAAACGATAGAAAGCGTTACCCATCGGTACACACGATCAAACCGCTCTCCATGCCTTATTTGTTCCTATTACAAATCAACACAAACACCACCAAACTATTGAGCATAAACAAGCCAATTAAGTTCTCATTTCCACCGACTTTCCACAAACCAATCATCACAAAGATTAAAGCAATATCCACTAGCTCTACAATTCATACCAAACCATGTAACATATCCACAAACTAAACCAAATAGAAAGAATTAAATCTCATGCAAGCTTGCCAAAAATCCATCAACATACTGAAGGGATTCGTGAACTGAATCACGAAGTTCATTTGCCAAGGATCGTTAATTGGAATATAAAAATAAATTCCTATGGCTATGAGTGATCCTAGCATGCTCCTATATTATTATGCATAAGAAGGTTTATGCGGAATACCTGGATTGAAGAACTCTGAAGAACGAGTGCGCGGAGATTCCTCTTGATCTTTTCCCACGCACAAAGAATTTATTTCCTAACAGATTGAGGAAATTAATCTGTGAAAATTATAATAAATATTTTCGAAAACAAGGAGAGAGGGAGAAGAAAAATCCTCCTGATCTGATCTTCTGATCTGTATCCCAACTCAATCTGAATATCTGGTGAAGATTCCCTTCAGATTCCATGCTCAGTTGAGAAGCATAATTTCCTCCTCGTTCTCAGATTTTAGTCGATCACCACAGCTCCCAAAACCTAGTATGCTGTGTGCAACTTATGATCTTGTGGTGTATTGAGATCTGAGGAATTGAGGCTTATTTATAGGAAAATACTGGACTTCTATTGGGCTTGAGTTTCATGGGCCAGACCAGGGACCAGAATGCAAATAGCTAATAAGGCCTATCAATTAATTAATTCCCATATTCAACCCCGAATATAATTAATTAATTAATATTGATTCATTCCACCAGAGAATCAATACTGTCCTACCTATTTGCTACCACATTTTGAGGTACGGGTTGCATGGACTCGGTATATCCCAACATTTAAGGTTATAGACATTCGTTTATTATTTTAAGCTCTGACAAGCTATTTAATTAATTAACATCTTATATTCCTGAATCAATCCACTCAAACCTTTTCACTTATGCTTGAACTTAATCAGCCTGCAGGACTTTAGCATAACGAACCTTTTGAGCTGTTCAGGGAATGTCACCATCGTATACTGGATGTGGTTACGTAGTTCCAGTACCAGACAGTCATGCACAAACTGCTATTACCCAAGATACAGATATACAAGCTCAACTAGAGCCTTTCACTGTAACTCAAAGTAATACACAATCCGCATATACTTTTGTACCTTCATATAGGCTTAGGATCGCATCAAGCCGTAGAGATCTAGATTCATTTAATGTCAGATAAAAGAATCGATCTCGACTTAGGTCCTTATCAATGTGTGCCCCACACCAGCATACCAAGCCATCCAAGATAAGATGCTTATTACTGCGTATGCTGCAGGCTACATCGACAATTTATCCTGGAACTGTCTCAGTTGTGATAACTATTTATATCTCGCTAGGTCAAATGATCCATACGATCTTTCGTGATCTTCTACACACTGTATGATCTCTCTATCGACGAGATAAGAGGATAATTGCGTTTGCGACACATGTTTGTTAATTCAGACAGGAGATGAACATACAACATTTATGATTCCCAGTATATTAACCAATCGACCTTGTACATAATATACCAATCATAATGCTTTCAGTATATAAATCCATCAATCTCCCACTTATACTCAAAGCATTATACAAGTGCTTTCTAGAGTATAACGCGTCTAAACTAATCTAGCTATTACATCAGACATTCTACGTGGATAGCTTTGCCCTCAGCCCAAGGTTATGTTCATGCATCTCGTAGACCTTCTGAGGCAGAGCCTTTGTGAATGGATCCGCTAGATTATTTCTTGTATCAATCTTCTCTACTAGCACATCACCCCTTGCTAAGATTTCTCGTATAATATGGTACTTCCTTCAATGTGTTTTGTTGCTCTGTGAGTACAAGGTTCCTTTGAATTAGCCACAGCTCCCGAATTATCACAATATATCGTGATTGTCTTGGGCAACTTAGGAATCACGTCCAACTCCAGAAGGAACTTTCGAAACCATACTGCTTCTTTCGAAGGTGCAGAAGCTGCCATATATTCTGCTTCCATGGTGGAGTCCGCAATGCACTTCTGCTTTGCACTCCTCCATGATATGGCCCCACCTCCCAATGTAAACACATAGCCAGAGGTGGACTTCTTTTCTTCTCGGTCTGCCTGGAAATCCGAATTAGTATAACCCTCAGGGCACAACTCCTCACACTGATAGATGAGACAATAGTCTCTAGTCCTTTTCTGGTATTTGAGTATGTATGTTCATGGATGGATTTAAATTATCATGGATGTGTTTGTTCTCGTGGCCTTCTCGTTTTTGGATCTATTTTTCACCATGAGAAAATCCGTATCTACATATGACCCTTGAGACAAGGTCAACATCCTCTTATTGTGCTCCCGCAATACTTTTACCCCTAGGATGTATCTTGCCACCCCAAGGTCCTTCATATGAAACTGCTCGGATAACCACCCCTTTATGCCCGACAATACTTCCACATTATCGCCAAATAGGAGAATATCATCTACATAAAGTGCAAGGAACACCACGCTTCCGCTGACACATAGACAGTAAACGCAACTCTAGTTTGAGCATTGTGAAAATCCATAGGATTTAATCACTTCATCAAAACATAGATTCCATGACCGTGAAGCTTGTTTAAGTCCATACAACGACTTCCTTAGCTTCCAGACCAAATTTTCTTCGCCCTTCTGCACATACCTTCTGACTGTTGCATATAGATGTCCTTACCTTCTTCAAGGTACCCGTTTAGAAATGCGGTTTTGACATCCATCTGCCAGATTTCTAGGTCCTTATTTGTTGCTATGGCTAGGAGTATACGAATGGACTTAAGAATGGCTACCGGTGAGAAGGTCTCGTCATAGTCTACACCTTCTTTCTGACTATTACCCTTCTCCACCAGCCTTGCTTTGAAAGCTGTAATTTCACCATTCGCTCCTTTCTTTCTTTTGTATACCCATTTGCACCCTATGGCTCTACAGCTATCTGGCAAATCAGTTTTCTGGTATACATCCATAGCCGTAATGGATTCTATTTCCGAATCCATGGCGATCAGCCATTTGTCTACATCTTTATTAGATACCGCCTCGTCATATGTCCAGGGATCGGTATCATCCAGTCCATTTTCTGGGATCAAGTCAGAAGACTCTGCCACGAACATATACCTTTCGGGTTGGTGGACAACTCTCCACTGTGACGAGGCATCTGAACCGTGTCAGTAGTTGGCACAGTACGCGTTATGCCCATACCTTGCATTAGTGGCAGTGTTGGTATAGCCTCACTTGTTGTAGGTGGATTTACCATTACACTGGGATTTCCTGATGGAATTGCTTCCTTGTCCTCAAGCTCGAGGAGGACAATTTCACTCTTGGATCTATGGTTTCTTACATATTCGTCCTCCAAGAATCTCACGTTGGTACTGACAACGACTTTCTAATTCTCAGGACCATAGAAATAACCACCTTTCGTTTGCCTGGGATATCCTATAAACATCATTAGCTTACACCTACTTTCTAACTTATCAGGTTCCTTTGTCAGCACATATGCTGGACAACCCCAAAGCCTCACTCTGTTCAAACTTGGCTTTCGCCCATACCAGAGTTCCAGAGGTGTTTTAGGAACTGATTTAGAAGGTACCAGGTTAAGCAAATAGGCCGCTGTCTCCAAGGCATATCCCCAAAACAAAATCGGCAAGCTAGCATAACTCATCATCGACCTGACCATTTCCAAGAGAGTTCTATTTCTTCTTTCCGCTACACCATTTTGTTGAAGGGTTCCTGGTGCAGTCCACAGGGATGTAATCCTGTTATCTGACAAATTCTGCAAGAACTCGTTACTGAGTTATTCACCACCACGATCTAACCGTAGTGTCTTGATAGTCTTACCTAGTTTCTTTTCTACCTCAGTCCTAAACTCTTTGAATTTCTCAAAGCATTCAGACTTATGGCGAAGCAAATAGACATATCCGAATCTTGAGTAATCGTTAATGAATGTGCCGAAGTACTCATAACCTCCACGAGCTTGCGTGGACATTGGTCCACATAAGTCAGAATGGATCAATTCCAACACATTCTCTGCTCGAGACTGACTTGCCTTAAAAGGTCTGGTCGTCATCTTTCCCTCTATACAGGACTCACAGATTTGATGCGGTACCACTTGGAAGGAATCCAAGAGCCCATCGCATGCTAATCTTTTAATCCTCTTCAGATTGATGTGACCTAGTCTCAAGTGCCAGAGTTTTGTTTGATCCTCAACGGAAGAAAACTTTCTCTTTAAATGTTTATTATTATTGGATGAGTTTGCAACATTCACTGAAGATTTATGCATACAATCTATGATATAGAGAGAGTCAATCAGTTTGCCATGACTGATAACAACTTTATTACCAATGATAGAAACTCCACTATCAAAAATAACTGAATATCCATCACAAAATAACTTGGAAACTGAAATTAAGTTCCGCCAAAAAACCGGCACATATAAAACATTTCTCAAAATCAAAACATTGTTTTCAAAGCATAAAGTAAAATCTCCAATGGCTACTGCTGAGACTCGCTCTCCGCTGCCCATTGAGATGGTAATCTCGTCATGCTTCAGTTGCCTTGTCGGCCTGAACCCCTGCAGAGTATAACAAACATGGTCAGTAGCTCCAGTATCCACTACCCAAGAATGGGTAGAAACCAATGCTAAACATGTTTTCGTTATAAATGCACATGACGCACCTTGTCCAGTCTTCCTAACTTGACAATCTTTCTTCCAGTGACCAGCCTTGCCACACCTAAATCACTTGTCCCTTTTAGCAGGCACGCTCGGTGTCCTTCTTGACTTTCTACCAGAAGTTGTACCTTTGGCTTTCTTCTTAAAAATTTCTTTGCGACTCTTGCCAACCAGCGCAACAGGACAATTGCTAGAAGTAGCCAAAGCAACTTTTTCTGGGTGCATTAATGATTCCGCTGCCATCAAGTCATTGAGTAGCTCGTTAAGAGTGTACTCTTTCCTGTTCATGACAACATTCAGTCTAAAGTTCTCATAGAACTTCGGCAGAGAGTTGAGGATGATATCAACCTGCGCTTCCGCATCGATACCACCTCCGTGCAGCGTGAGCTCATCCATAAGGTGAGTCATGCCGACCACGTGCTCTCTGACCGAGCTACCTTCTACCATTTTCTTTCCCACAATTTCCCTCATGAGATTGAATATGACTGCTCGGTCTGACTCACCATAGGTCGCTGTGAGGCTGTCCATTATGTCACAAGCATTATCATATGAATGATGCTGTTGTGCAAGTACCTTGGACATAGTAGTCATCATATAGCATTTCACTACATTGTTTGACTTGAGCCACTTATTATAGTAGCTCCTTTCCTCATCAGTCGATGCATCAGTGGGAGCAGCCGGACGAGGCATATCAAGGCCAAAATTGTGTTCCTCTGCGACAAGGATGTAATCCAAGTTGCGTTTCCATTCTTGGAAATTGGGACCAGTTAATTGGTTGTGTGCTAAGATATTGATTACATTCGGTAAAGACATGTCTGAAAATAATAAATTAAAACATAGTCGCAAACTATTGAAACAATTAAATATTGAAACCTTATGATAAAGCAATATTAATGTTTCCTCCAATTTGCCTAAGTATTACTATTGCAAGCCACACATGAGGACGTTTACAACAAAACACTTAACTAGACTTCATCTTTCAATTCCAGTCCTTTAATTCCAATCCATGTCCGGGTTCCTTAGACAAATGGAATTAATAATTGGAGACTAACTTAAGACCATATTATCCTACTGAGCAGGGACATCACAAATTAGTTATACTCTGGATAATATCTAAGCTAGCTTACCACCAAAGCCAACCCTCCCATATAAAGATCTATTAGAACACACCCTATACCTATAATAAGGCTGTCTCATTTAATTCAATCCCTAGAGAACTTATGAAAATTCAATACGCAAGCTACACATGTAGACGTTTACGCATGAACTCCCACTTCTCACATGAAATAAAGGTTTGTTTTAAGAAATCCTATCTATTAGAACTTATGAATAATAAATTAAGTAAGCTACACATGTAGACGTTTACCTAATAAATTACCCACTTCCAATAAAGGATCGCTTTGTGGAGGTCTTACTAAATTATGAGCTTAGTAATTTTTAGTTCATAAGGTTCAATTGCACAGATTATTTTATGTAGCCATAATTATAACATTGCTAAAATTCTATCATGCATAGCATGAACCCCGAATTTATAGTTATAATTAATTACATAAAATAAATCACATAGCATGCTTTAAAGCTGTAAATAAAAGCAGTAAACGTGCTCCTATTATCTACAACATGCTTATATTATCTACAACATGCTTATATGCAGCTCAATTAAGTTAAACACGTATATCATGCGAAGACAGATAATAAAACAAATAAAAAATGTCCTCGTGGCCCCATAATACGAAATAAAATTAATTCTAACTATTACAAGTTGAAATTAATAATACAGATCTTTGACTGGGCTCCCACTACTTGGACTGAGATCAGAATTCATTTTTCGAATTTGGGCCTCCAAGATTTGATTTATCAGAAAATTGGATAATTGGGCCAGTTAACCAAATCGCGGGCCTAGGCACACATTGCAAGCCCAATAGCCCGCGAGAACTTAGCCTGACGAGCTAGCACCGGCGAACCACCGCCGCCGGCGACTCGCCGCCGCCATGAGGCTCCCGGCACGTGCAGCAGCCATGCACGTACGTGCATGGTTGCAGCCCGCGATGCCGCCTCCTTCGGCCGTTGCCCGTTTCACATGCCGCTGCCCCGGCTTGCCCCGACTGTTGCCCGAATCGCCGTTCACTTTTCTTCTCCACCGTCGGCCTCCGTGACTCACCGGAATTGCGCAAGAATGGAATCGGAAGCTCGCGCGAACCACAAAAAACCCTAGGGTTTTTCCGCACCCAGATTGCGCACCTAGCCCCTCGCCGCCCCAGCCCGCATCGCCGGTCACCCGAGCCACCGCCGCCACCACCTGCTCCGCCTGCCAATGTCGGCCGAGGGGAGGAGAAGCGCTGCCATCTCACGCGCGCGCGCCCGCACGCCCTCGCCGCGTGCTTCCGTCCCGGCCGCCTTCCCTCGCGTCGTCGACCTAGCTCGGAGCCGCTGGCCCTACTGCCGTGCCCCACCGTGCATGGCCTTGCTGCCGTGCCGGCGCTATCATGCATCGTGCGGCCCTTCGTTCTTCTTGTTCTTCGTTCTTCGCGTTCTTCGTTCTTTGTTTTACAGGTTTAATTTTTTGAAATAAAAGATTACATGGAATAATCCTAATTACATTCTAAAATCTAAATCTAACCACGGATTTATCTCGTGGGTGAAAAACGAATCCATATAAAAGGGCGGATTAACCCGAGAACCACGAGGACGAAAAACATACAATCCAAAACCATCCAAAACATGCATTCAAAAATAATAATCATGCAATTCATAGGCAATATTATTTTTCCGTTAGAGCCAATTAATTAAACCTGACTCAAATACCATTGAAGGGATTCGTGAACTGAATCACGAAGTCCGTTTGCGAACGATCGTTAATTGGAATATCAAAATAAATTGATATGCCTATGAATGATCCTAGCACGCTCCTATTTTATTATGCATAAGAAGGTTTATGCGGAATACCTGGATTGATGAACTCTGAAGAACGAGTGCGCGGAGATTCCTCTTGATCTTTTCCCACGCACAAAGATTTTATTTCCTAACAGATTGAGGAAATTAATTTATGAAAATAATAATAAATATTTTTGAAAACAAGGAGAGAGGGAGAAGAAAAATCCTCCTGATCTGATCTTCTAATCTGTATCCCAACTCAATCTGAATATCTAGTGAAGATTCCCTTCCGATTCCATGCCCGGTTGATAAGCAGAATTTCCTCCTCGTTCTCAGATCTTAATCGATCACCACAGCTCCCAAGACCTGGTTTGCTGTGTGCAACTTATGATCTTGTGGTGTATTGAGATCTGAGGAACTGAGACCTATTTATAGGAAAATACTGGACTTCTATTGGGCTTGAGTCTCATGGGCCAGACTAGGGACCAAAATGCAAATAGTAAATAAGGCCTATCAATTAATTAATTATCATATTCAACCCATAATATAATTAATTAATTAATATTGATTCATTCCACCAGAGAATCAATACTGTCCTACCTATTTGCTACCACATTTTGAGGTACGGGTTGCATGGACTCGGTATATCCCAACATTTAAGGTTACAGGCATTCGTTTATAATTTTAAGCTCTGACAAGCTATTTAATTAATTAACATCTTATATTCCTGAATCAATCCACTCAAACCTTTTCACTTATGCTTGAACTTAATCAGCCTGCAGGACTTTAGCATAACGAACCTTTTGAGCTGTTCAGGGAATGTCACCATCGTATACTGTATGTGGTTACGTAGTTCCAGTACCAGACAGTCAAGCACAAACTGCTATTACCCAAGATACAGATATACAAGCTCAACAAGAGCCTTTCACTGTAACTCAAAGTAATACACAATTCGCATATACTTCTGTACCTTCATATAGGCTTAGGATCTCATAAAGCCATATAGATCTAGATTCTTTTAATGTCAGATAAAAGAATCGATCTCGACTTAGGTCCTTATCAATGTGTGCCCCACACCAGCGTACCAAGCCATCCAAGATAAGATGCTTATTACTGCGTATTCTGCAGCCTACACCGACAGTTTATCCTGGAACTGTCTCAGCTGTGATAACAATTTATATCTGGCTAGGTCAAATGATCCATACGATCTTCCGTGATCTTCTACACACCGTATGATCTCCCTATCGACGAGATAAGAGGATAATTGCGTTTGCGACACATGTTTGTTAATTCAGACAGGAGATGAACATACAACATTTATGATTCCCAGTATATTAACCAATCGACCTTGTACATAGTATACCAATCATAATGCTTTCAGTATATAAATCCATCACATACCCATTCAATTAAAATTAAAACATCCAAATAACATCCACATTCAAATCCAAAGTGAAGGTAGATCAATATCATTATACAACCAAATCAAAAGTCAAATCATTCAACTCCAATCTAAACTAGAGAGCAGTAAAGAGATTGAGGAGGAGAAGATCACATCACCGATTACCGACACTTCCTCCCAAACTTTGTCAAGTGAGACTAAGTTTGTAAAAAGGTAGACGGTGAGGTCTCATTTCATTGGATCCTGCTGCTGCTGGGGGGCTCTGCGGGACTGATACGTTATAGGGACACAACGCTGTAGCTCACGAACATCCGTTTGTATCTCATCCATTCGCCGATCAACTCTGTCAAAACGAGAAATGTAGCCTTCATAGATAGTAGAAAAATCACTATGCATCGCATTCATCTTCGCATCCAAGCCCTGCAAAGATAAAGACAAAGAATCAACAGTTTCGGCAGTTCTTTGCATCATTGACATTATCTGCTGCTGCCAATTCGGACTGGGGCCTGCTGGGGCCGCGCAGGTGCGCGGGTAATCGGGCTAACGTCCTCTGCTTGACCCTTTTCTCTCAATCGAGCCAAGGAAGCGAAAGTACCATCAGAAAATAAAACTCCAACAAACGCCTCACGAGCCTCAGAATCAAGTAACCAGTTAGAGTGATCTTCCAAATCCTCAACTGTAGTCAAGACATCGCAAGGAAGTTCCTACACTCGATCCCCAAACTTATAATAATAAAACTCTCCATGGGATTCAGGAACAAGAAACCTCCTAGCCAATAAAGAAGTCGTATCCAAATATAGAGCCGGGGAAGAAGGACCCGACAACGACAACCCAAGATGCTCAAAATCGGAGTAATCATTCCACAACAAAAAGAAGGAATACGAATATTAGCAGCCCTACTCCAAGCATCCATCAACATAGCCCCCAACGAAAATTTAATCCCATGCATTAAAGCATAAAGCATGTATAATTCGGTAGTAATCACATTACTAGACTCGTACCGCCCGCACACAGAACCACCAACAAACTTCTGAATGTAACGTATAACCGGATTCCTAATTGAAGTAGCTCTACAGTCCTTAATATTGAATTTCCTATCATAATCAATCCCAGTGATCTCCTTCCGAAAATCCCCCAAATTAACATTTTCATGCAAGAATACAGAATTACCATCCATAAATCTCATCAACCTTGGCTTTCTGGAAAAAATAATATTTACCTCGAAGCTTGAATTTCATAGACAACGGTATACCTCCCGCGCGCTTCACGATGGTGACGGAGGCTAAAAACTCTCTGGACAACTCTATGTAACCCGGCCAACAAGCCGAGAGAACCTTCTTCCAACCGATGCCTTTGAGGAGGCTCCACACGTCATCCTTCAACTTTAGTGCCTTCAACGTCTCTTTGCAAAGGTATTTGGTCCCAACCACTTGGCGTGCCATCAGATTTTTGAACCGAGAAAACTCCTCATCATCGAATCCCTTTCATCGAGCGGTGGAAGAAGAGGAAGAATCACCACGAGCTCTCTTGCTTGCCATGAATGAAATTGAAGGGTGAGATAAGAACAATTTGAAGCACTAGGATATAGAAGAAAATTTGAGAAGAGAAATTTTGACCGAGATGCAAATGGGACGAGCTAGGGCTCGCCCAAAATTTAAATTTTGCGCGTGGCTTGGCCGAGCGCCAGATGGCTCGACCGAGTGATGCCTCTGTCCACGCGATTTTGGGCTGGCACGATTGAGCTCGGCCGAGCCTGCCTCGCTTGGCCGAGCGAGGGCTCTGTCCGCAATGCAAGAGCCAACTCGGCCGAGCAAAACCCCCATTCTTGATTCTTCCACCCTTTTCCTGCATAATTCCTGTCACATCTCCTCCAACATTTCCAACCTTCATTCACATTGCCAATTGAAATTGTAGAACCACAAACAATTAAGAATCCTTCACATCAACAAACAACATTATTCAACCAAAATCATAAACTAACAATTATTCAAACATGCAAATTAACGAAATTTAAAACCATTGGGTTGCCTCCCAACAAGCGCTTTTTTAACGTCGATAGCTCGACGACCATACCTCATAGTCAATCATGATCAAAGGGTGCCGATCCCGAACTCATACCTCGGTCTATAGTCACATGATCCTCCGGGAAGAAAAGCTTCCTTCTTGCACTCCTAGGTGGATCCATATCCACTCGAGCCATCTTCAATCTACTTTGATCTAGCTCATCTTCATCCCCCAGATCTTCGTTGTCTTCATTTTCATTGCCCATGATATTTAAGCCCGGATCAAGCATATCCTTCATCCGTTTCTTTTTCCCAGCTTTCTCAACTTCATTATCATTTACATTCTTCGGAGGTAACGAGAACACAAATTCATTGCCACAACATCGGAATGTGAGCTCACCATGTTTCATATCGAATAATGCATTAGCCGTGTGTAAGAATGGCCTTCCGAAGATGAATTGAATGCTATCCTTGTTCTTCATATCCACAACAAGGAAATCTCCCGGGAATGTAAATGTCAATACTTCCACATGTACATCTTCAACTATCCCCCGTGGGCAAATTAAAGTATGATTCGCAACTTGTAAGACTTGACTTGTAGGTTTAAGTTCTCCAATATCCAGCTCCTTGTACAAGTCCCACGACATCACATTCACACTACCTCCGGAGTCACACAAAGCTTTCTCGACATTAACATCTCCAATTGCACATCCAATCACAAAGCCCCCGGATCCTCCTTCTTGCTAGCTATGCTCTTCTCTTCTTGTTCATCATTCCTCACATCATATGGCTCATCATCCGGGAATATTTCCACTCCAACAAGTTCATCCAACATAGGCACTCGTTCAATCTCTTCCGGTAGCGGCATTTAAATGTCTTCTTTCCGTACATAATCAAAGAAATGCACATTCTCGGTTTGCTCATCATTCTTCGCTTCCATCTTCTCTACTTCCACCTCCTTTTCTTTTTCAACAACCAAACTCGATTCTTCTTCAACTTCCACCATTTCAATCTTAGGAGTCATCACTTCCAATTTTTCCTCCATCCTACTTTCAACTTCAACCATATTACAACCTTTCTTTTGTACTACTTCGGTATCACTTGGGAATTTCCCAGCATGATGCTTTCCACTCAATTGTTTAGCAATTGAAGAAATTTGAAGTTGAATTTCTGTGAACATGCCATCGTATTTCTCAAATCTCTTATCTATCTCCTCATTTGGATTCCTCCTCGGCTCTTGGGTAGCATATCTACTATTTCCCCCAGCATATCCCCCTTGGATACTACATCCCCCTTCAAGTTGTAACGTAGGATTAAGAGCATTGTTCGGGTTTGCATAGGAGAAGTTGGGGTGAAACCGGTTAGACGGATGGTAGTACATATTACCCGGCGGATTGTATTGAGGACGGCCATTGTATCCCATCCTTTGATTAACAAAATTTACACTTTCCGGGTATGACTCTTTATGACGAACCACTATCATTTCCACATTTCTATTCCCCAAAGTTGACAATACGTCAAGCTTTCATTGCATGGCTGCTATTTGCTTCTTAAATTCCTCACTTTCCTTAGCCTCGTTGACCGACTTTACCGATAGATAATTTTTCCATTCTTTGGGCCAATGGAAACTATTTTCAGCCATTTTCTCAATCATTTTCCAAGCTTCGTCCTCTTCTTGATCAAGAAATGCACCACCCGATGAAGCATCCATCATTACTTTCGTATCGTAGTTTAGTCCCCCATAGAATTGGCAAATTTGTTGACTCCGAGAAAGATCATGTCTAGGACATTTGCTTAAAAGCTCTCGGAACCGATCCCAAGCTTCATAAAGAGGTTCATCGTACCTTTGCCCAAACGATGTAGTATCGGCCCTTCTCTTCAAAGTCAAACTTGGCGGAAAAAACTTGAATAAAAATTTTTCTCTTAACTCTTCTCAAGTGGCAATGTTCGATTTGTCTAATCCTTCAAACCAATTTCTTGCTCCATCCCCCAAGGAAAAGGAGAATAACCGCAGCCGTATTTGATCTTGGGGAACTTGGTTGATCTTTATAGTATCCGTAATCTCCAAGAATCGAGATCTATGAACATTTGGATCCTCGGTTACGTGTCCCCCAAATTGGTTGTTCTGAATCATTTGGACCAACTGTGGCTTTATCTCAAATTGTGTGGCATTCACTCCTAACCAAAAACCTCCCGTTATTGGTTCCCCTTGAGATCGAAAAAGGTTTTGAAGTGGTCTCCGAGGACCATTCCTCTCATTTAACATAGCTTTCATTAACTCGAGTTGTCTCTCCAACTCTTCAATCCTAACCGTGTCCTCTCCATGATTAGCCATATCAAAATCGATTTGAATATTTATGCTCCTTTCTTGAAATTTCCTTGCCTCAAG
The DNA here is from genome assembly GCA_026898455.1 of Plectranthus barbatus. NCBI lineage: Eukaryota > Viridiplantae > Streptophyta > Magnoliopsida > Lamiales > Lamiaceae > Plectranthus > Plectranthus barbatus. Next base: position 54,542 of record JAPKLW010000448.1, read on the forward strand.
CTCCCTAGCCTTTCATCGAGTGATCATAAACTACTTAGAAAAAATCAACAAAATCAATTACAAGACAAACAATTCAACAAAACAAGGTAGAACTATTATCAAACAAATGTTAGTAACAATATTCACACAAGCATTTCCTCAAACACCTAGCATACACTTCTTCAAACTTTCAATAATTTCACAAGACCTACTAGAAGAATTCCCCGGCAACGGCGCCAAAAATGTGATGACAGTGAAATTGCAACACTATCTCACGTTAAATTTATCAATCCAGGTTCTTTAGATTCGCTCTAGTGAAAATCATTTACTTGTGTGAAGGATTTTATAGCTAGGCAAACACAAGTCGTTGAGAGTTTCTATTAACTAGGAAAAATAGTAATCTATCCTAAAACAATAATGAACACATCAAATATAACCATCACGAATAAATTATCCTTTTCAAGACTAAACAATCAAACAATTCAACCAAGATGGGTAGAAAGAGTACCAAGTATAACAATGAGATAAGCGTGAATGTTGAATAAATATCAAATGTGTGCAAATTTGATCAAATCGTGATGTAAACAAATTTTAATCCCTAGGAGATTGAGCAATCGACCCTACACTCGTTAACCCCTTGTCACGGTGAGCTAACGATTGATGATACTAAGACTTGCAAACAACTACATTATTAAACCCTAGACAACTCCAAATAGAACGTCAATTATAGCCCTACGACCTAGCACCGCACAGGGATTGGAACTAAAATCGTATGAATCTACCCTATTCATGACGATTCCACCCACGTGTTGGCTGCAACATTCACATCAACTACCTCTTAAGTTGGCTATTACCTACACCTAAAAGGTAAGGAACAAGTTCTAGTGCAATTCAAGCTCTCAAAGGAAAGTAAACAATCATCACTCAATCTCATCTCAACACATTATCCATTCAATCAACATTCACAACAGAAATTAGTTCCTCATACCTTCAATTCCGTACAATACAATAGAGAAAGTAATAGAATCCATTATAAAATTGATAGGTCTAGCGTTGATCTTCCTCAATTGCCTTCCTTGGACTCAATCTACCGCACAATCTTCCTTGATCTTCACCAAATTTGGAGTAATGTGGCCTAAATCCTCTTGAATGTGGATGGGGAGTGGTTAAGGATGGATATAGAGAGAATTCTAGTAATGGTTATTTGAAATATGACCAAAATTTCTTTAAATTTGAAGATCCCCCTTTCATAAACGAGCTCACAGGGCCTCGGATCGCCCGGGCCAAATTTGGCTCGCCAGAGCTAAGTGGAAAACTGCCAGAAACTGCCAAACCCGCAATGGCTCGTCCGAGCGGATCCTCTGAAGTACAGGTTCGGTCGAGCACTACAGGGTCGGCCGAGCCAGGCCTCAATTCCAATGGCTCGGCCGAGAAATCTCTTTGAAATAAGGTTTCTTCCTTCCTTTTGCTTCGCTCAGTCGATCGAACTTCCTTTTAACCTTCGGCTCGGGCGATTTACCTCCAAAACTCAACCAAAAGTGCTAGTTTATGCTCAAAACACGTCCTACAACATTCAAAACACAAAAACACGAAAACACGACAAAAGAACAACAAAAACATATGATATGAGGGTAAAATGGCCACAAACATGCACGCTCACACATCGAAAATTAGGTCATTTCACACACATATCAATCTTCTCAATGAACTCACGTTTCAAGGGGGAACTCAAGATGGGGAAATCATTCAGCAAAACAAAGACGTTGCTAAGGATCCTCAAAATCACGATAGGACTGCTAAAGATAACACTGCTGATATGGACCAGGAGCAGACTGCTGAAGTCAGGTGTATTACTCCAGCAAACACAGATCCAGCAGACGACACATCAGAAGACAACCATTCAGCTGATGTCAATAAAACAAGTGTAGCAGACAGTCTGAACATCCTACAACTTGTTGATGTACCTGTTTCTGGAAGTCAAATTGGAGCATCCAGCAACCATTGCAGTTACGGAGCTGCAAAGACCGAAGTGGATGCTAAGAGATCATCTTTCAAAAGAAATATTAGGAGATGTTGTCGAACCAAATCAAACCAGACATAACGCTATGCTAGCCTGCTATATATCTTAGGAGGAGCTTGATCACTGTAAAATCTACAGATTAATTATAGCAACAGTGGCAAATAAATTTATAAGGAACCCTAAGGATTATCGGATCCAGGGGAATTGTATAACGAAACTATCCTATGTTCTAATTATGATCCTAAGATTCATTGTTTCAGGAAACAGAAAATCAGGGTTTTATTTGGAAACTAAAGATGACAATTCTAAAAATTAAAGAGGTTTTGAAAGCAAATTTAAAGGAACACAGGTTCTAGGGAATAATTCTTATTATGGATAACATGTAGAACCAGTTAATTTAACAGGTGGAATACTGCAATAATGCTATATTTCCTTGGTTGGGCAAATATAACCTAGATTACTAATTAGTGACTATCTCCACTCGGTCTCAAGAACACAAAATTAGTCAATCTGATAAGCAAATCAGTTCAATCCCTACAGTTTGATACATCTCATTGGACAGTATAGAGTGTATCATGCATTCCCTATCTCACTATCAATATTCACCTTTCGGTCCTTCTATCAATAGCTAGACATCTAAATTAATCGTCACCTCTCGGTCCTTGAATTAATTTAGAATTAGAAAATAATCACAGGAATCATGAACCTAATTAATTAATCCTATCATGCATCCATAATAATATCAAACCCTAGAACCCGCTAGGGTTTCTAGCCACTCATCGCAGATAGAAATCCAAAAGAAAACATATTAAATTGCATAAAAGTAAAGAACTTACAAGAAAATAAAAGGGTTTCGTGTTTCCCAACTCTCAAAACTCTAAAAACTGAAAAATATGATGATGCATTCTGAAAAAGTCGAATTTACTAAGTGTTTATAGAGGTGGATGTGTATACTATGAAATCTAGGGCTAAAGATATGAATAAATTCGATTTTCACCAATTTCCCGCGCCAGCAGACTTGCGTCGATCGATGTGGATTGGCGTCGATCGACGTGGCTCTCCCTTCGGCGTCGATCGATGTGGATTCACGTCGATCGATGTGGTCCCGAGTCGCCCCCTTCTGCGCAGTCTGACGGTTTTGGCCATAACATCCTCTCCCGAACTCCGATTGACCCGATTCCAGTTGCGTCGGAGAGATAACTCAAAGCTTCATCCATTGCCATGCGCCAATGGCCCGAATTACTCTTGTGAAAGAACTCTTCACTGCTACTCTTACGTGTCACTGCTTTCGGAACGGTTTTCAAGTGAATTTGGCTTATAACCTGTAGAAACACACCAAAGTACGCATAATACCTCCCAATATAGACTCATGCATAAAATATATATATAAACTCAATAAAATTACATAAAATTGTAGAAAATAATATAGATAAGCGAGTAAAATAATGAGCTTATCAAACCCCCCAACTTGAACGTTTGATTGTCCTCAATCTATAGGCAAGAAAGAAATCAAAAGATCATGCGATTAAAGTGCAATGTCTCAAATAATTCATCACAGTCAAGGGTTAAAAGTCCACTACACACAAGCAATTTGAAAGAGACGGAAAATTCATCAACAGTGGAAGAACTCACCGGAAGTGTATCGCTCAACTCTCAAGTGTTTAAGGTATAGATGAAAGCACTCAACAACATGTATGAAGAAATTTCTACCACAGGCTTGCAAATTTTCTAATATCTCCACTGGTAGAATGTGCACACAAGTTTAGAATCAAAAAGGACTTTCTATAGGTTGTAATGTAGGCTTTTTCTGATAAGGTAGGGAAATATGATGAAGTGACTAGAATCCATTAAGTGGCCAACTCAACAAACTACAACCACTCTCAATCATCATCCACCTCATCTCCTCAAATATATCAACAAATACACAACTTTTTTTTTCAAACTCATTTTGAATCTCTTATGCTCTTTACATAATTTTTCTATTCTTATCTTTTCAGAGAGCTTATGAGAATTCTAATTATTTCTTTGAGCTTTTTTTCATACATCTTTCCACCACTAATTTATATTTTCTTATGTCCATCTCACAATCATTCAACCCCATATACCACAACTCAAGACATGAGCGAAACCAATACTTCTTCTTAATCTCATAGACAAGGAAAGAAAAATTTTGTATAGGCTCAAAAGTGGCTAACTAGGGAAAATTTATTGTGAAGGGACAATGTTTATGATATTGGGTTATCAAAGATGGCCTAAGATCATCTCCTTAACTTGTGCACACTATGCAGTCTCAACAAAGAAAATAGGCAAGTTCTAGAGTAATCAAAACACACATGTGAATCTCACATCAAAGGAATTACGGCTTAAAATCTCACACAAGGATTTAAAATTTTCTTCCACAGTCAATTTCATATCAGCTCAATCAGCATGCAAGCATAAGTGTCAAATCAATCCTATCATGCGGTATTATACATTCATAGGCATCTAACCACAATCACAATCAATTCAAACTCAAACCTAAACCGATTCTAATCTCACAATCTCATTCGGGTTATTTCAAAACTCAAAATTTTCCCCACAAAATAGAATAAAACTTAAAATAAAATTTAAGGCGGAAAGCAGAATAAATGAAAGATAGAAGTTCCATCTCTTGTCCACATCCCCCCAAACTTATTTCCAACTCAAAGAGTGGAATAAGTTTGAAAATCAGACAAAAGAGGGAACGATACCTGGTAGTTGATCTCAGACATCAACTTTTTATCCCCCCGGAGTCTTCGAACATCACACGACGTGAAATAATTGATGTTGGCACTTTGCATCGATCGGCTACTCGGCGTCGATCGACGTCAGGCTGCATCGTTCGACGTCGAGCTGTACTCCAATTCTTTTTTTTTTAATTAAACTGCAGAATAACTGTTAACAAAAAAATAATTGAAATTCGAAATAAAAAAACAAAAATTAAAAAGGGAAACATGAAAAAGGTTTGGTTGCCTCCCAACAAGTGCTTGATTTAACGTCGCAGCTCGACGATACCTCAAATCACCGCGAGGGAGGTCGGGTCCAGACTCGCCGACCTTTGGCATCCACCATGTAAACTTTCCGGTCTTTGATAATGGTTGTGAGCTCAGAAAAAGATGGTGTAGTTGACACTTTCACCCATTCGTTTCCTCGCTCCCATTCAATGGTAGCTGCTTCTTCCTCTTCAGATTCATCCCCTTCGTCAGTAGTGGAGATTCGATTGCACTCCGCCTTCTTCTTGTTCTTGTCGATCACAAAGGTAATCTTTTCATCATTCGCATGGAGTGTGATCTCGCTGCCTCGATAGTCAATGAGAGTGGCGCTAGTGTCGAAAAAATCACGCCCCAAGATCATGGAAATGTTCTCGTCCTCCTTCATCTCGTGCACCATAAAATTTGCAGGAAAAATGAGATGGCCCACACGAATGAGCACATCCTCTAGTATACCTTTCGGGCGGGACACATATCTGTCCGCCATCTGCAGGGTGATCGTCGTGGGCCTCATCTCTTCGATGTTGAGACGCTTGTAGATGGAGTACAGCATCAGGTTGATACTGGCCCCAGTATCACATAGTACTCTCTCGAACGTGTGTCCCCCAATCTCAACCGGAATAGAGAAGCATCCAGGATGGCTTCTTTTGATGCGTACCTGCTTTTGAAGTAGCAGGCTGCACTGCTTGTGGATTTTCACCGTCTCGTTCTCCACGAATTGCTTCTTTTCACTCATCAATTTCTGAAGGTACTTCATGTATCCCGGAATATCCTTCAGTGCTTTGATTAGCGGGATGTTGATGCTGACCTTCTTCAGATTCTCCACAAATCTGAAGAATTTCTCGTCCTCTTTCTGCTTCGCGAACCGCTGTGCAAATGGCATAGGAGGGGGTTGATATTCAGACTGCTTCAGCTTTGTTCCTGGAATGGGCTTCTGCATCGATCGATGCAGGGTGGCGTCGATCGACGTGGCTCTGTCTTCTGCATCGATCGACGCGGCAGGTCGGTCAACCGACGTGGATTCATCCCCTGCGTAATTTTGCTCCTTTTCTCCTCGAGAATCGTTCACAGCCATCTCGGGACCCTTGTAGCTCGTCCCAGACCTTAGAGTAATTGCATTCACTGGCTTTTCCTTTGCGGGGTTCACCTTAGTCGTACTTGGCAACTGTCCCGGCTTATGCTGATTGCTGAGAGTAGTGGCGGTTTGGCTCAGTTGGGTGTCCAACATCTGAAGATGTTTCGTCATCAGATGCATGTGGTTGGCCATCCCCTTCACCTCGGTTTCTACTTTCCCAAACCGGTTATCCGAGCTCTTGATAAATTTCTCGAGCGTCTCCTCCAGCACGGATTTTTTCCTTTCCACGATCTCTCCTCCAGTACCTACATCAAAACCAGGCGGAGGGTGTTCTGCAGCAGAAGGGTTAGAATAAGAAGGACCAGGGTGAGATCGCCCATGGTTGTAATGATACCCTTGATTGCCTTGGTAGTTATTGTGATAACCACCGCCAATGTAGTTTACCTCCGTCCCGGCAGTTCCAGATGAACTGCTTGCACCCCGGTTGATGTAGTCGGCCTCCACCGGAACAATAGCCATGCTTGGCTCTGCAACAGCTGCAACTTCTGTTGTGCCCAATTTTTCAATCTCCTCCCGGAGCTTTTTCACCTCAGCAACCACATCAATTTCTGGCTTGGCTTCCACAGCTTTGACCGAAATCTGTCTCTCAGTTGGCCATTGGTGGCTATTCAGCGCCATGTCTGCCAGCAACCTCATGCTCTCTGCACCACTCTTCTTCATCAGTATCCCAGCAGCAGATGCATCAACCAACTCCTTCATGTGAGGATGCAAACCCTCATACAAATGACACACTTGCATCTCCAGATCGATGCCATGTCCAGGAAAGAGTCGTAGAAGCTCTTTGTATCTCTTCCAGACCTCGTAGAGTGACTCATCATACATCTGCTTGAAAGTAGTAATGGCAACTTTCCTCTTCAGCAGCAGGCTCGGTGGGAAGTAGTTGGTAAGGAACTCTGCTCGAAGCTCCTTCCATGTCCCGATTTGACTCTTATCCAGTCCAGCAAACCAACACCATGCCTCATCTCTGAGTGAGAACGAGAACAGTCTCATTCTGATTACATCTTGGGTTACTCCATTCTGCTTCACAGTGTTACACACCTCAATAAATTGGTTGAGGTGGGTATATGGATCTTCTACAGCTCTCCCCCCAAACTGATTTTGCTGCACCATTTGAATAAGGCCTGTGCGTAGCTCAAAGTTGTTGGCATCGATGCCAACTCTGAATCCAGCCTCCGCTTGCTGTGGAAAAAATCGATCCAAGATGGACCTTTGCGGAACCACAATCTGCCTGTTGTTCAACTCTGCCAGTCTTGCAGCTTGCTCTGCCTGAGTAGCCTGGGCGGCTTGTAGATGTGCTCTCAGCTGTTGTATTTCATTCACAAATTGCCTCTGCTCCTCGGGAGTCATATTTTGCAGAGGTGCTTTAGGGTTCTCAGCCATCTCTCGCTGTTTTTTCCTTTCCTTTCCTTTTGATTTTCCTACAGGTTGCTTCAATTTCAGGGACAAAGGCCTCCAGTGTTTTTCATTTGGCTCGCGTGTTCATGAACCTACGCAGAATATAGGTAGATATCAGTTCGGCGTCGATCGACGTAGATTCCACGTCGATCGATGCAGGAAAGTGGTCGGCATCGATCGATGCAAAGTGGCGTCAATCAACGCGAGACGCAGACACGAAAACTCACACACGTACACGTACGAAAAATAAAACTCAATCCAGCAAATCCTAGAACAAACTAGTAACAAGATAAAATCTAACAACTCCCTGGCAACGGCACCAAATTGATCACTGTAAAATCTACAGATTAATTATGGCAACAGTGGCAAATAAATTTATAAGGAACCCTAAGGTTATCGAATCCAGGGAAATTGTATAACGAAACTATCCTATGTACTAATTATGATCCTAAGATTCATTGTTTGAGAAAACAGAAAATAAGGGTTTTATTTGGAAAATAAAGATGACAATGCTAAGAATTAAAGAGGTTTTGAAAGCAAATTTAAAGGAACACCGATTCTAGGGAAGAATTCTTATTATGGATAACATGTAGAACAAATTAATTTAACAGGTGAAATACTGCAATAATGCTATATTTCCTTGGTTGGGCAAGTATAACCTAGATTACTAATTAGTGACTATCTCCGCTCAGTCTCAAGAACACCAAATTAGTCAATCTGATAAGCAAATCAGTTCAATCCCTACAGTCTAATACATCTCATTGGACAGTATATAGTGTATCTTGCATTCCCTGTCTCACTATCAATATTCACCTCTCGATCCTTCAATCAATAGCTAGACATCTAAATTAATCGTCACCTCTCGGTCCTTGAATTAATTTAGAATTAGAAAATAATCACAGGAATCATGAACCTAATTAATTAATCCTAACATGCATTCATAATAATCTCAAACCCTAGAACCCGCTAGGGTTTCTTGCCACTCATCGCAGATAGAAATCCAAAAGAAAACATATTAAATTGCATAAAAGTAAAGAACTTACAGGAAAATAAAAGAGTTTCGTGTTTACCAACTCTCAAAACACTAAAAACTGAAAAATATGATGATGCATTCTGAAAAAAGTCGAATTTACTAAGTATTTATTGAGGTGGATGTGTATCCTATCAAATCTAGGGCTAAAGATATGAATAAATCCGATTTTCACCAATTTCCCACGCCAGCAGACTCGCGTTGATCGATGTGGATTAGCGTCGATGGACGTGACTCTCCCTTCGATGTCGATCAATGTGGATTCACGTCGATCGATGTGGTCCTGACTCATAGTTTTTGCCATAACTTCTTCTTCCGAACTCCGATTGACCCGATTCCAGTTGCGTTGGAGAGCTAACTCAAAGCTTCATCCATTGCCATGCCCGAATTTCTCTTGTGGAAGAACTCTTCAATGCTACTCTTACTCGTCACTTCTTTCAGAACGACTTTCAAGTGAATTTGGCTTATAACCTGTAGAAACACACCAAAGTACGCATAATACCAACCAATATAGACTCATGCATAAAATATATATATAAACTCAATAAAATTACATAAGATAGTAGAAAATAATATAGATAAGTGAGTAAAATAATGAGCTTATCAAAGCTCACCCATGTTGCAGATGCACTCAAATTCGTCGATTGGATCATTACGATGCAGAAAGAATTGTCAGAATTCACGTAGAATCACGTATGAGATCTCGTAGATCGACCAACACATAAATCAATGATAGGCACCAAATGGGTATTCGAGAACAAGCGTGACAAAAATGGACTCGTCATTCACAACAAAGTAAGGCTTGTAGCTAAAAGATATGCGCAGTGCGAACGAATTGATTTTGATAAAACATTTGCTACAGTAGCTCGGCTGGAAGCAATCAGCTTATTCCTTGCGTATGCTACTCACCATGGTTTCACTATTTTTCACGTGGACATCAAGAGTGCATTCCTAAATGGTGAATTGAAGGAAGAGGTCTATGTGGAGCAACCTCCGATATTTGAACGCGGGAACAATGTGTACAGATTGAAGAAAGCTCCATAAGGTCTGAAGCAAGCCCCAAGAGCTTGGTACGAGATGCTGTCACAGTTTCTATTAAAGAATGGATTCAGGAAGGGGAAGATCGATCGGACACTCTTCTTGATCAAGGATGCTGAAGATATACTGCTCGTCCAAATCTATGTGGATGCAATAATATTTGGATCTAGGAATCTAACCCTATGTGAGAAGTTTGCTCAACTTATGCAGACTAACTTTCAGATGAGCATGATGGGGAAAATGTCATACTTCTTAGATCTGCAAGTTCAACAATCAAGTGACGGGATCTTCATCCACTAGAAAAAGTATACAAAGGATCTCATCAGCAAATTTTGTCAAGAAAAGACAAAGTCACTGTGGATTCCCATGAGCACAGCATGTCAAATATCAATGGACGAAGAAGGCAAATCCGTGGACCCAATGAAGGGATTTGTGAACTGAATCACTTAATCCATTAGCCGAGATCGTTAACTTGAATATAAAAAATAAGTTGCTATGCCTATGGTTAATCCTAGCATGCTCCTATTCATTATGCATAAAGGGGTTTTATGCGAAATCCATGAATTGTAGAGACCTGAAGAACGAGTGCTCAGAGATTTGATCCTCGATCCTTTTCCCGCGCACCAAGATATATTCCTAATAGGTTATGTCATTAACTCTTTGAAAATTAAAAAACAATTTTTGAAAACAAAGAGGGAGAGAAGAAAGAACACGATCCTCCTGATCTGATCTTCTAATCTGTATCCCAACTCTAATCCGAATATCTGGTGAAGATTCCCTTCGGATTCCTTGCCTGGTTGAGAAGTAGAATTTCCTCCTTGTTTCTCAGATCTAGTCGATCACCACAGCTCCCAAAATACTGGTTTGCTGTGTTGCAACATATGATCTTGTGGTGCATGTGATCTGAGAACCTGAGGCCTATTTAAAGGAAATTTCGGACAACTATTGTGCCTGAGTTTTCATGGGCCAGACCAGGGACTAGAATGCAAATAGCAAATAAGGCCTATCAATTAATTAATTCCCATATTCAACACAAAACATAATTAATTAATTAATATTGATTCATTCCACCAGAGAATCAATACTGTCCTACCTATTTGCTACCACGTTTTGAGGTACGGGTTGCATGGGCTCGGTATATCCCCACTTTTAAGATTACAGATATTCGTTAATTAATTTAAGCTCTGACAAGCCATTTAATTTATTGAAATCTTATATTCCTGAGTTAATCCACTCAAATCTTTTCACTTATGCTTGAACTTAATTACCCTGCAGGACTTTAGCATAACGAACCTTTTGAGCAGCCTAGGAAATGTCACCATCCTATACTGGATGTCTAGTTCCAGTACTAGACAGTCATACACCACCCAAGATACAGATATACAAGCTTAACTAGAGCCTTTCACTGTAACTCAAAGTGATACACAATCTGTGTATACTTCTGTACCTTCATTTAGGGTTAAGATCTCATCAAGCCATAGAGATCTAGATTCTTTTATTATCAGATAAAAGAATCGATCTCAACGTAGGTCCTTATCAATGCGTGCCCCACACCAGCATACTGATGGGTTTTGTATACTGAAAGCATTTATTATAATGAGTATACAATGATTTATTTCTCTTATCTTTCAAACAAACTTACATGTATGTAACAAAGATATCCTCTTATCTCACCGATAGGGACGATCATACGGCATGTAGTAGATCGTGGAAGACAGTATGATCACTTGACCTAGTGAGACATAAACCTGATCACAGCCTAGACAACGTATGAGGATACGTCTTTTCGGATGGCTGCGGCATTGTCGGAATAAATAGTATGTTTTGGTTACTTGACATGCGGGTATGCAAGGGTGGCATATTGATGGACCACAGTGAGATGTATTCGACTGTCTGACTTCGACGAGTACAAGATCTCGTTCTTGATTGAGTCCAAACCCTAACGAAGGTTCAGGGTTTTGCACGGGATGACTGTTGCTTTGACTTGCCATGATGGAGAGCCTAAGTAACGTGCTCGTATATTCGCATCTTGGGTAACAGCAGTTCATGTAGTACTGCCCGAGAATGGGTTTAGGTAACCATATCCGAGTAATAGGATGGGGACATTCCCTGAGTAGCTCAATGACATTCATCGTGCCAAAGTCCTGCAGGCTGATTAAGTTCAGGCACGAGTGATAAGGATTGAGTGGTACTACTCAGGAATAATAAGTTATTAATTAATTGTAGATAGAGCTTGTCAGAAGCTCCGATTGATTAATGAATGTTTGGTAACCTTAAATATGGGGATTCTCAATTAAATGCAGCATGTTCTCATAACATGATAATAAAGGGGTAGGTCAGTATTAATTCTGTGGTGAAAAAGAATTAATATTAATTAATTAATTGTGTCATGGGTTGTGGATATGGGAATTAATTAATTAATAGGCCCACTTTATTATTTGCATTAGGTCCCAGGTCTGGCCTATTTATATATGCTGAAAAAGGCCCAGTAGCCCATCAGGGTTAAAACCCTAGGTCTATAAATAGACAGCTCTCTCTCTCTCTGAAACCTTAGCCACTTCATAACATTCAAATCAGTTGAAACCCTAGGGAGAGAGAGAGCAGGGGCGGCGCCAGTGAGAAGAGAGGAGAAGTAAATTCGACTTTGGTCTAAAGATCTGAACAGCATTGGGATACAGCCCCGAAGATCTGATCTGGAGAACAAAAATCTTTCTTCTTCTTTTTCTTTATTTTCGATTGAATCTAGAAATGAGTTTTCTAATTTTTGCTTCCGCAGATTTAATCGAATCGCATGGTTGAACTAAAGATTGGATATTCAAATGCAAAAGATCGGATCAGACTCTACGGAATAACGGTAATTCTTTTTATCCACGCATTAAATTTATAGGAGCTTGTTAGGGTTTTTTTGAATTGGTATTGTGAACAATAAACCAAAAATCGATCCGGCTTATTTGGATTTTGTGATTCGGTTCACGGATAAGTCCCTACAATTGGTATCAGAGCCGGGTTTCTGATTTAAGGCTCTGTTGTTCATAATAGATTCATTAATGCATGTATGAATTTTATTTTGTCGTGGATGGTTTTTATTCCTCGTGGCAACCCGTTTGATTCAGCCCACGGTGGTTTATCCGTGTAGGGTTGAATCTATTTTGTAAAATCACGAGAAAATCTGTGATTAGATTTGGTAAGAAAAATTGTAATAGAATAGTTTTATGTAATTTTTTTATTCAAATCTGTAATTGGACAGGTCGGGACAAAGAACGAAGACGAAGCCGACGGATGAGGGCGGCACACGGCGGCAGCAGGAGGGCGCGCGCATGTGCAGCCGCGTTGGCGACGGTGGTGGCAGGCCGCGATCACGGGCGGCGACACGCGCGGCGCACACAGACGCACAACGGCGGGTGGCGCGGGCCAGCGGCACGGCGGCGACGGCGGCCGGGTGGCGGCGCTGACGGTGGCGGTGGTCGTCGTAGGCGAGTGTTGTCCAATCGCGATGGTTTGCGATTTTGTGGCTGATGCAATCCTGTGTAAACCCTAGGTTTTCATTTTGGTTTGGGGCTAATCATCAAATCACAAAACCCTAAATCCCAAAATATTTGGTGGTTGAAGATTAGGAGGCCCTGGAAGATTTGAAAATGATTTGGATTTATCCAAATAAATTCAAATTTCAAATTGTAATAGATATGATTTTATTTCCTGTTTTGTGGGGCCACGAAGAAGTTTTGTATGCCTTAATTGTCCTCGTATGATATGTGATTTATTATGTGCGCATTTAAGCATGTGTAGATAATAGGAAAAGCATGATTTACTGCTTTTATTATTTACAGCTTTCCAAGCATGCTTATGTGATTAATTTCTTGTTGAATTATATTTTGGGAATTTTTGGGCTTGTTTAATTACATGCAAAAATTTCGAAAAAAATATAATAAACAAAGAAATTATCTGTGCGCATATATGAAACCTTTTTGAAAGAAAAATACTAAGCGGATTTTTTAATTAAAATCAATAGACCTCCACAAAGCGGTCCTAAGTTGTAAGTGTATCTCTCGATCTTGTAACGACTACGAGTGTAGCTTGCTAGTTCTTGGAGGTGCATGGGTACAGTTGTTGGGATTTCTAGACAAATTTAAATCATGTGAATAGTGGGAGGGTTGTGCGTAAACGTCTATGAGTGTAGCTTGCGTAGATCTCTTTCATAAGTATTCTAGGATTGATTTAAATTATAGATAACAAAAGCTTTAAGGGCTGTGCGGTATGGTTACGTGCCATGCTAAACTGTCTTTTTTGGCCAGAGTTAAATTTGTGGTTAATCGCTTAGAAGCATCTTAGGATATAATGCAGTTGCTGCTTCCCTGTCCTTGAGAGATGGCTTGGTCAAAGGTTTTCACTAATTATTAATTTCTAGTGTCGAAAGGTTCCTGACATGGTAGTGAAATTAATAAATTGGGGCTTAAAACCCACAGTTTTGGTTGAGGGTGACGTCGTAAACGTCTACGAGTGTAGCTTGCGGTGGGAACTCTTGTGCAATTAGTGGAAAACATATGCATTTGATTAATGAAAAGGTTTTCAATGCATTTGTTTTCTTCTATATGTATGTTCTTATTTAAGATTCTTTATTGTTGATCATATTCTTGCTCTCAATCCTTTAACTGGTCTGAATTTCCCTGAATGGAGTTTTTGCATCTAACACGTCCTTTATTTGAAAAATCAAGCACATGTTTTTTTCATGGATCCACTTGTGCCTGGCTATGATGGAGTTTGTGAACTTGAGCTTGAGTTTTATGAAAGATGGGAGGATGCTGATGATTTCGCCTACTGGCTTATCACGGCTAGCCTATCTAGAGAATAAAAGCACAAGTATGAGAACTTCAATAAGGCTGGAGAGATCTGGAAAGATCTCTTGACTTCTTATGGCAATGAGGAACGGACTATTAACTATAGACTTGTGCACGATCTTGTGTGCAAGATGATGGTTGAAGATAGTTCGGTGACAGCGCACATGATGTCTATGATTGAGCTCATGAGACAGTTCACTGTGCGGGGTGGTAATATCAATGCGCAAGACGAGATTGATATAATCCTGAATTATCTTTCGGAATCTTATTATGACTTTAAGGTAGTTGCTGCTGCAAGGGGAGAGTATGCTCTGCATGAGCTACTTGAGGACCTTGTAGTGGAGCAATCTTCTATGCGAGCACGGAAACCTGTTCTGACTGTTTTTAGTACTAGTTCGACAACCTCTAAGGTTGGAGATGATGGTGCTGAAAGCAAGCTCTGGAAAGCAGGCGGTGAAAGCAAGTCAAAGAAGGTGAAGAGAGTTAAGGTCACTCCAAAGAAGAACAGGTGTGATGGGTGCGGAAAGGTGGATTGTCCGAATGCTAAAGGACAAGGTACGTCATTTGCATTTTTAACGGAAACATGTTTAGCATCAGTTTCTACTAATTCGTGGGTAGTGGATACTGGAGCTACTGATCATGTTTGTTAAATTTTTTAGGGGTTCACACCGAGGATGGTGTTGAAGAATGACGAGGTTACCATCTCGATGGGGAATGCAACACAAGTGAGTGAAGCCGCCATTGGAGATTTCACCTTGTACTATGATGATTCTGTTTTAACATAGAGAGATGTTTTGTAAGTGCTGGATTTTCGGCGGAACCTTATTTCAGTTTCAAAACTTTACGTTGATGGATATTCAGTTATTTTTTATATTGGTGTTTCTATCATTGGTAAAAACGGTGTTATCTGTCGTGGGATGCTGAATAACTCTCTCTATGTTATTAACTGTAATCATAAGACTTCCGCGAGTATTGCATGTAATTCATCCGTAATTGATAATCCTAGAAAGAGAAAACATACTTTTTCTAATGAGGATCTTACATATCTCTGGCACTTAAGACTGGGCCACATCAGCTTGAAGCGGATTCAGCGACTTGCAGATGAAGCTACATTGGACTTAGTCCGGGCTGTACCTTATCAAGTCTGCGAATCCTGCATCGAGGGCAAGATGTCAACTAGGCCTTTTAGGACTAGTCAGTCTCGAGCAGAGGAAGTGTTGGAATTGATCCATTCTTACTTATGTGGACCGATGTCCACGCAGGCTCGTGAAGGGTACGAGTACTTCGTCACTTTCATTGACGATTACTCAAGGTACGGATATGTTTACCTGCTTCGCTACAAGTCTGAATGCTTTGAGAAATTCAAAGAGTTCAAGACTGAGGTAGAAAAGAAGGTAGGGAAAACTATCAAGTCACTGCGAGCTGACCGCGGTGGCGAATACCTCGGTAACGAGTTCCTGCAGTATTTGTCAGATAACGGGATTACATCCCAGTGGACTGCATGATGGATTTATATACTGAAAGCATTATTATTGGTATATTATGTACAAGGTCGATTAGTTAATATACTGGGAATCATAAATGTTGTATGTTCATCTCCTGTCTGAATTAACAAACATGTGTCGCAAACGCAATTATCCTCTTATCTCGTCGATAGGGAGATCATACGGTGTGTAGAAGATCACGGAAGATCGTATGGGTCGTTTGACCTAGTGAGATATAAATAGTTATCACAGGTGAGACAGTTCCAGGATATACTGTCGGTGTAGGCTGCAGCATACGCAGTAATAAGCATCTTATCTTGGATGGCTTGGTATGCTGGTGTGGGGCACACATTGATAAGGACCTAAGTCGAGATCTATTCTTTTATCTAACTTTAAAAGAATCTAGATCTCTATGGCTTGATGAGATCCTAAGCCTATATGAAGGTACAGAAGTATATGCGGATTGTATATTACTTTGAGTTGCAGTGAAAGGCTCTAGTTGAGCTTGTATATCTGTGTCTTGGGTAATAGCAGTTTGTGTATGACTGTCTGGTACTGGAACTAGGTAACCACATCCAGTATAGGATGGTGACATTCCCTGAACAGCTCAAAAGGTTCGTTATGCTAAGTCCTGCAGGCTGATTAAGTTCAAGCATAAGTGAAAAGGTTTGAGTGGATTGATTCAGGAATATAAGATGTTAATTAATTAAATAGCTTGTCAAAACTTAAATTAATTAACGAATGTCTGTAACCTTAAATGTGGGGATATACCGAGCCCATGCAACCCGTACCTCAAAATGTGGTAGCAAATAGGCAGGACAATATTGATTCTCTGGTGGAATGAATCAATATTAATTAATTAATTATATTCTGGGTTGAATATGGGAATTAATTAATTGATAGGCCTTATTTGCTATTTGCATTCTGGTCCCTGGTCTGGCCCATGAAACTCAAGCCCAATAGGAGTCCAGTATTTTCCTATAAATAGGCCTCAGTTCCTCAGATCTCAACACACCACAAGAGATCATAAGTTGCACACAGCAAACCAGGTTTTGGGAGCTGTGTTGATCGACTAAGATATGAGAACGAGGAGGAAATTCTGCTTCTCGACCGGGCAAGGGATCTGATAGAGATCAGAAGATAAGATCAGGAGGATTTTTCTTCTCCCTCTCTCCTTGATTTTCGAAAATAACTATTTTATTTTCTCAAGATTTATTTCCTCAATCTCTTAGGAATTAAATCTTTGTGCGTGGGAAAGATCTTAGGAAATCTCCGCGCACTCGTTCTTCAGAGTTCATCAATCCAAGTATTCCGCATAAACCCTCTTATGCATAATAATATAGGAGCATGCTAGGATCATTCATAGGCATAGCAATTTATTTTAATATTCCAATTAACGATCCTTGGAAAACGGACTTCGTGATTCAGTTCACGAATTCCTTCAATTGGTATCAGAGCCAGGTTGAATTAATTGGCTCTATCGAAAAAATAATATTACCTATGAATTGCATGATTATTATTATTGAATGCATGCTATGGATGGTTTTGGATTGAATTCTATGTTTTTCCATCCTCGTGGTTGTCGGGTTAATCCACCCTTTTATATGGATTCATTTTTCACCCACGAGATAAATCCATCGTTAGATTTAGATTTTAGATTGTAATTAGGATTATTCTATGTAATCTTTTATTTCAAAATTAAATCTGTAAAATGAAGAACGAAGAACGCGAAGAACACGAAGAACGAAGGACCGCGCGACGGCGCACGATAGCACCGGCACGGCAGCAGGCCGTGCACGGCAGTCGCACGCGGCGAGGGGCATGGCAGTGCAGGCGCACAGTGGCCACGATGGTGGTGCAGCCGCATGGAAACCCTAGGATTTTAGCGCGAGGCGCGCGCGCGCGACGGGCAGCAGCCGCGCGGCCTACAGCCGGCCAGGCGCGGTGCGGGGTTCTCGGGACGACAATGCGGGGAGGCTTGCGCCTACCGGGACAGCGAGCGAGGGCAGCCTGGGCGCGACGGGGGGCACGCAGCGCGGCGGAACCCTAGGGTTCGCGCGCGCGCGCAGCACCCGCGCAGCCTTGCGCGCGTTCGCCGGCAGCAGGCGAGCGCTCTCCGGGTGGCGGCAGAGGGACCTGGTGGTGTGGCAAGGGCTCGGGAGGCAGAGGCTGGCGACAGCGGTCGGTGGGGGCGGCACGGGTGCGAGCCGGAGCGCGCGTCTCCTCCACGCCTCGTGATTTACTTGAAGATGTACTTATTCACATAGGTCATCTTATTTTTCCTGCAGATTTTGTGGTCTTGGACATGAAGGAAGACGACAACACACCCCTAATATTGGGAAGGGAATTCTTGGATACCAGTGTTGCATTGATTGACTGCCGCAGTGGCGAGACTATGTTTTGAGCCAATGAGGAAAGGATCACATTTAAGATTGATAGAAGCCAGCAGCAATCCGAGTTCTACAGAATCACCTCCATTGAAACTATGAAGAGGAAGAGGAAGAACTTGAGGAAGACAAGGAAGATCAAGCCGCTCAATAATGGGAGCTAGGGAATGAGGTGGTAAAATTGACAATTACACCATCTCATCCCGAGCTCACTTCTGTCATTCAAGATCATTTGGTCTATATGGTGGATGCTAGAGGAAGGCGAGTCCAGAAACACCCTCCTTGGACTTGAGGATAGAGGTAACGTCGAGCTACAACGTTAACTAAAGAACTTGTTGGGAGGTAACCCAAATTTTACATGATTTCTTTTCAATCTCCATTGTTTTTCTTTGCGATTTTTCATTTTATTTTCGTTGGTGTGTTTAATGTTGTTGTTTTCAGATTTCTCTTTTTCCTTTATTTTATAATATTTTTGTAAAAAAATGAAAAGTGGAGGATTTAGCTCTATTTTGATTGACATGCCTGATGTCGATCAACACAGAGGTACGCGCGGAGTTACACTTCGACCCGATGATTATTTCAAATAGTAACAATTCTTCGTCGCGATGAGCTGATTCCTCTAGTGGATAAAAAAGTTGATGTCTGAGATCAACAGTCATGTACAAGTTCTTTTTTCGTCTGATTTTCAAACTTTTTCTAACTCTCCGAGTTCGAAATAAGTTTGGGGGGATGTGGACAAGAAATTCAAATTTATCTGTATTTTATTGCTTTCTTTTTATTGTTTTCTTTGATTTGTTTTGTTTATTAAAATTTTTTCCTAGAAAAAAAATATGGATATAGTGATGAGGAAAATTTTTAAATAATTGAACCCATTTGAACTGATTGTGAGTTGAAATCGATTAGGGATGAGTTTGATTTGATTTTAATTGTGGTTGATTGCCTATGAATATAGAATACCGCTCGATAGGGTCTAATTAAACCAACACTTGCATGATGTTTGAGTGGATTGAAATTGACTAAGGAAGAAATTTTTTTACCCAAGTGAGATTTTGAGCCTTTTTCGTTTGATGTGAGATTCACATGTATGTTTTCGTTTCTCTAGAACTTGCTTCTGTTTTGTTTCGAAACTACATAGTGTGCACAAGGATAAAAAATGATTTTAGGCCATCTTTGTTAGCCAAATAATCATAAACACTGTCCCTTGTGATATTTTATCCCTATATTAGCCCCTTTGAGCCTGTTACTTTTTCTTTCTTGGTCTATGAGTTAAGAAAAACATTATAGTTCTATCTGGTCTATGAGAGAGTGCTATGAAAAAGGTAATTTGTATCCTGTCTATAGGATTTGAGTGAAATAAGGGTGATTGTTATAGGTGGATGAGAAAATTTTAAATTAGTGTACGATAGAAGGTTGGGCTCTAGAAAAAAAAGAGTATGGTTGTGTCCTTATAAGCTTAAATGATTAAACATAATTTTTAAGAGCATTAAAAAAAAAGAGCCTTGGTTTGTATTGAAAATTTTAGAAGATGGGTGGATGATGAATATATAGTGATTTATATTGATTAAGGGTGTACAATTTGATTGATTTTAGTCACTTGACCATGTTTCTCTACATTTCACAAAAAGCCTACATTACAACACTATCAAAGTCCTTTTTTATTCACGAATTATGTGCACAAAAAAGCAGTGAATATACTCATTTCAGTGCATGAGTATATTTTAGAGGATGTTATTCTCTCTATGGTATGTTTGCAAGTATTTAGGGCTAAAAAGAGGGTGAATGATGAAAAGAGCCGAGTTACACAGAGTTGTCACTTTGATTGACACACGGGAAATCGACCAAGTTAGAAGATAAGCTAGAATCATGAAGCAGGACCTCTGTGTTGATCGACATGGTGCATGTCAATCAACACAGAGGTCGGATGTTGATCGAAGGCAAGGCAGAGGAAGGAGGCTCGACATGTTGCAGGCATGTCGATTGACATACACGATGTCGATCGACACAGATGACAGGGAGGCTGATCAACATGAAGGAGAACCCTGGATTTCGACATACATGTGTGTCGATCGACATGCATAGAAGCCCGAGAAAGAAAATTGGCATGTTTTGGTTACTTTTGTTATTTGCTCAATACCTAGTTTAGATAATGTGGATCCTCTATAAACAGGGAACTCAGTTGTGCACGAAAATAATCACTTTGTTCTTAAATCTACTTAGAATATTTGACATTGGAGTTTTCCAAGACTTTGAAGGTTCCCTTTAATTGTCAAGGTATTTTATAATATGTTTTCTTTATTCTCAGTCATGATTTGTGGCTAGAAACCTTAGCAGGTTCTAGGGCTTTTGATAGTCTTTCTGATGCATGTTTGAGTGAAATCAACTCAATAGCATGGTTTAATTTCCTTAGATTAATTAATTGAATCTAGATTTAAAGAAGGATAGAGAGATAAATTTGAATTTTGGTTTATTGTCATCAATTGAAAGATCGAGAGGTGAAAATTGGTAATAGAGGAGGAAATTTAATATACTTGTTTTCTGTCTCAAAAGGAAAAATCATGTGTAGGAATTAATTAGATAATTATTGAGATTGACTAAGTTTGTGTTCTTGAGACCGAGAGAAAAAGTCACAACTATTTAATCCTGGGTTTAATTTCTGACCTAGGAGTTTAAACCATAAAAATATGATTTATCTGCATTGCTAAGTTGATGAATTTGCATTCTGAAGTTTATATTATCTGCCCTAGGATCTATATCTTTAATAGTTGTTTATCAAAACCTTTAATTTCTTTCATTGTTATCTTTCAATTCCAAAACTAAATCCCAGTTTTCAATTTCCTCAAACTTCTATGTTCTAGAAACTATAACTAGTACTCGTGATATTTCGCTGCATAGCCACTATGGGATCGACCACCTTTGGGTGTAAAAATTTATTTGCTCGTAGCAATCTGCAGCTTCATCAATCAGTTAGTATTAAGGTTCAGGATTGAGGCTTTAATTGCACCAAAAACGGGGAAATTGTTAGGAATATTGTCAATAATTGTTTATTATGTTTTGCTGCATCAATGCTCAAGCAGATCTTGTTTTTAGCAACTTAGTATCTAATCAAAATGTGAAAGTCTTGTATAGGTTATATATACTAGTGTTGTAATAGAACTAGAACAAAATAATCAAGAATGCTGAAGGATTCTGAAGACTTGATGATTGCTGAAGATTGCTAGTAAAGGCTAGCAAACACGGTGGAGTGTTGAACGCACTCAAGAGAATGACGAAGAAGTAACGCCACTATACTGCAAGATATTAGCGAGTCTGCTGAGATGTCAGCTGAATGTCAATCACCAGCAAACGCTCAACATCAATCATGGAAAATACAAGTCGCAAATCAGAAGGATCCGAATCACAAAGAAACCTGACGAATCAAAGAATAGAATAATCATAAGACACAACAAAGGTGTCAAGTTTAAAGTGAAAGATACGTTCTGACAAAGACGGCTACAAATAGGAGCTACACCAATCAGACACAATGGAGACCTAAAGAGTCTTTGTACGCTGCAGAAAAAGGAAAAATAGAGATTGCGGAGATATACCTTTGAGTTTAACAGATAAGATTCAAACAGCCGTTTGAATCTTCACCTATAAATAGGTGTCGCCCAAATTTGATTCAAAGGTTCGCAAAATTCTATTCACTGAGAAAACAAGAGAAGATCCAAACATTCTCTACACTACGCGAACTCATCCGAGCAAGTACGTGATTGAAGCTTTTTCATAAGCTATTATACTTGAAGCTCGAGACCTGTGATGTATAAATTCTAAGGTTGATATTGGGATTCTTTCTAATCCTCGAAAGAATCCAGCAATCACCTTGTTGTGCAAGCGTGATTATTACGGGCATCACCAGCACAAGTATAGGTTCTGGGAAGAACTATAAAACTCCTAACCGTCGACGTCCAAGGAGAAGGAAGGTTTGTCCTCACTCTTTGGAGCGACAAGGTGAAGATTGAAGACCGAGGTGCTTGATGGTGCGCGCTAACCAGACGGAGAAGCTGCTCAACCTTAGAGATCAGGCTTGACTTTGTATTCAATCATTTAGTGAATATTCAGTCAAAGGACTAAAGAGTGGACGTACAACTTTTGTTCGAACCACTATAAATCCTTGTGTCCCTTTACTGCCTTATTTCGTTATTTTGTGTGTGCATATATTTATAACTCAACACACCAAGTGTTGCAGTATAATTTTGCGATTAACTTAACGAATATTAGAGATAAAACACATTTGATAAACACTTGCTAAGTTGATATCGTAGCAACATAAGAGCAAGACAACATTAATACTTTCGCTGCATATATGAACACTCTGATCGTGGACCAACAACGTACATTAACAATCAAGGGATTTTAATATATCTAACCCTTTTTGGTGCGATCAAAGCCTCAATCCTGAGCTTTAATACTAACTGATCACGGGAAAGCTTATTGCTGAGATTACGAGATTTTCCTATCAAATCTATTCTCAGCATCTCAACTCCCTTAGACTAAGTATGGTTCCTAATTGTTCCCCCTCAAAATATCAAGGGTATTGCTCGATTATATATTTTGCTTTAAGTAAGTGGCTTTCAATTCATCTATCAGATAAGCACGTAGCACATTCGCACACAAATATCAAGCAATCATACAGAAACATATCACACACATCATCAATCCACATAGTTTGCTGATTATACTGAGTGTGTAATTTCAGCTAAATAAATTAATTAAGCGTTGGACAATGGGATGTTGTTTTCAACATGGGTTATTTTCCATTAAAAATATCATGCCATTATGTACAAAAAACACATACCCAAATCAAAAACATTATTTTTTTAGTTGGAAGACTTATAAGTTTTAAAGAGATTACTTCTTGGTCGTCGAAGAGTCTGAATCAGCAACATTTTTGGTACCGGAGGAACAGGCGGTGGTCCTCTTCACGTTCTTGAGAGTCTTGAACATTACCTTCTCTTCGATCCTTCTTCGTTCTTCTCTCTCTTCTTCATCTTGTTGCCTTCTCAAGTATTCTTCTAGTTTTCTTCTTGCTTCGAGGCGCCGAAACCCGCCTTCTTGTTCCTCCAGTCTCTCTGCCTCCTCTACTAATGTCTTCTCTTCCCCCTCTATGATTGTAGCAAAAAGTCCAATGGAGAAGGTCTCAAAGTTGTCCTGGAGAGTAGTGTGCAGCTTTTCCTTTGCCTCGATCACTTAATTCTTGACTTCTGTTAGCACGAGCAACACTATTTGCTCTCCAATGCTCCTTCCTACCATAATATGGATGAATTGCTAGAGGTCCCTCTGATAATTTCTGTAGCTCAAGGTCTCATTTTCATGACTTGGGGTTCCTCCGATTGCACTATTTGATTCTAGGCAGTATGTATGGTGGCAGTGGTGGCCAGTGCTTGAGACGAAGTGGATAGTGGATCAACATTGACTATTCTGGTAGGTTCATTCTCCCTAACTCTTTTGTGGTAGGTTCATTCTTCAGTAGTGATGGGAGAGGGAGGCCTAAAGCTAACCATTCTGGATTACTTGTTAGCCAGTTGAGTAAGGATGCGCTCCTTGAGTTCCAACATCTTCCTCCGAAACTCTTCTCTCTTCTGTGCGGCTTCTTCTTCTGCTAACTTGGTTTGCAGCTCAGTAGTTGTGGCCATCTGTCTTCTTGTTGCTAGGGATTTGAAGTTTTGAGTGAATGGTGGTTAATCTTCAACAACGTAATCAGACGGTGGCAATGAGCGATCTCCTATGAGTACTCTGTGTGCTTTCATCTTCTGCAATCTGGCAGCGACCTGCTTCTCCGTATACTGTCTCTTAGATGTCTGATCCATCCAATCATCTGTCCATTGCTCTTCACTTTGCATGTAATTGAGACACATCCTTGCCATCATGATCGCACAGTCTTCATAATGTAGTTCATGAGTGGTATAGTTGAAAAACCTCCACCTCTGGAACTCTATTCGGATCCATTCAAGATCAGAAGAATCGCCCAGTAATTCTGTAGGGTATGTGTTCTCAACCTCGGTAGCAACTTCAGCTTCAACAAAAACAAAAATATCTTTTTCCCACGAGATGAGATCATCATTCTTCTCATCTCTCACGGTGACAGGAGGACACCCCTTAGCAATCCTCTTTGCTTTGAATTTCTTGTCAGGTGGTCCTTCCATGGGCACTCTCAGTGTTTCACCTCGAAACAAGGATTTCTCATTCTCAAGCAACACACTCCCTTTGGCAGTTTGAGTGTTTCCTGCAATCTCCTCATCATCAGTTCTAGGGATGTTACTTAAAGATATACCTGATACGTCGGGAGAGGTAGGGATTGGTATGTGTCTCTGCCAGAGTGACTCAATGGTGCTTTCAAGCACGGAGGTAGTATCTGCTTTAGAATTCCATCCTGGAATGGTATATGGATCCATTCCCAATGCGTGTCGATACTGCTCATTTCGTGCTCGCACGCTTGCAGTGAGATCTGCTTGCAATATTGCTCAGGCTTCAGCATCAAGAGGTAGTGGCTTTTTCTTCCATTGTTGTTTGTTCAGCAGTGCTCTCCTCAACATCTATCTTCTACTGTAGTGAGTGCTAGTTCAGCACCTTCCTGTGTAGCTACCACAAAATTTGTTGTACCCGTAACCTTCATCATCTCAAGGTCAGCATTCTCCTCATCTGCTACCTTGTCTTCCTTTTTTGTAATCGGGATTTGGTTCCCTTCTTTCACCAAATCGTATTATGCCAAAATCGTAACTACTTGGCTTTTTCCTTGCACAGCCAGTTGTTTCTCCTCAGTTCCTCTTTCAACTACAAAACTGCTTCCTCCTTGCGCAGCAGGCTGTGACAAAGCCTTTTCAGTATTAAACTCAGCACTTACACTTCCCCCTTGGGTGGTGACGGGCTGAATGGTTAGGGTAGCAAAGCTCCTTTGCCCTTGCGCAGGAGTCTGCGTCTTCCTTGAGTGCTTCTCTCTTTTGCCATATGTCAAATTCTATATCAGACAGGGCATCTGGATTCACAATCCTTTCTTCGACATTACTAACCTTAGTTTTTACCTTTACAGTCTGTGCCTTCTCGACGTCTCTTTTGGTGATGCATCCAAACTTTTCAGCAGCTTGAATCTTGGTGTTGCGCTCGGCATAGCTAGATATGACTTGCTTGTATTGAGAATCCCTCTATTCAAGAGTCATCCGCATCTTTTCTTTATCGAATTCCTTCTGTTCGCGTGCCCTTTTGAGACTCCTCCTCATCAGAGAATTCAAGCATTCTTTTTGCATCCTTGGAGGCTGGCTCAATGTCCTCGGCCTCACTTTCCTTGACAACACCTGGAACTCGTAGAGATGTGTCTACCACTGGTACTGTGACTTTAACTTTTGATCCTTGAAAACGATCATGCCTTCCCTTCTTCTTAGCTTGCTCCTCATCACCTGCTGGCTTGCTCCTTTTCTATTGAGGGCTTCGCTGCGAGCACCTCTTCTTTACAATAGTCGGCACAGGGGGTTGACCGGATTCCAGTTGAGTGATGTTGACTAAGTTTTCATATTCTTTAAAGAGGGCATCTTATACTGTTTTCTTCTCTCCTCCTCAATTCCCTCCGCAGTGAGTGGAACAACAGTTGGCGAGATAACATGTCCGTGGTAGGGGTGTTTGTCAGAAACTGTTTCTTGGTTGGCAGTATGTAGTCTGAATGTAGCAAGTCTTCACCACGACAGCGCATCCTTTCTAGTATGAATCCCTCAAGGAAATTACTGATCTTGAGCCCGAATCCCACATCCTGTGTAAACGTATGATATGTCTTAATGTTCTTGTTCTTGTACACATGTGCTAGCCTCTTGGTGTACATGAACCTTGCTCAATTTCCTCGGACAAGATCTTCAAATTCCATTATAACAACAAACTTCTTCGCACTGAGTTCTGAATGTGAACCAACATCGCCTACTAGCATCATTATAACAATCTGCGCGAGGCTCTTCATTTGTTCTGCAAGTGATCTCAGGGGTGCGGCCACCTTCCATAGTTCTTTGAAGGTGTCTATTTTCCACCTTAGCCATCGCTTCTGCATCTCGGCTTCGTCGTTAAACTAGTAGTTGGCTCCATTATCTCCTTTTGCTTGCAATCCATACTTTTGTGCTGGGCTCACTATAATCTTCGTGCCCAAAACACTAGTAGTGAAAAACTTTTCACTCTTATCAACCACTGCGCGAGGGAAGAATTATGCAACTCTGTGTGACAAGAATTTTAGAGGTTCCGCAAAAAGATACTTCAAAAGAATTTTGCGGTCGATTTTGCCGATTAGATTATCGTAGTAGTGCTTCCTGAACAACGGTTAATAGTTTATCTTGTCTTTCTTCACTTGAGCTGCCCTCTTCTATGTGTAAGTGAGTTCACTAGGTACCTTACCATGACTAATGGCAACTAGACGATAGTAGGAGATTGACTCATCAATCTGCTCCTTCTTGAAAATTCCTGTGAACGTGGGTTGGAATTGTTCAGGTTCTCCGGGTATGGTTGGTCTTCCAGATGATTGTGTAGGGGGACTGGCACAGTTGGATGATTCCACCATTGATGTTTCTTCTGAAAACTCAAAGAGGTTTAGAGTAGAAGAAATTTTTAAATCAGAAGTATTAGAAGTACTAAGGTTTAGAATTTCCAAACCAAACTTCCTTTATACGATCGCTTGTAATCGGCTTTTCTGTGAACGGTTGGATCTCTTCTTCTGATCTGGATGAATCAACGGTTGGGTAGTTGGTAACGGTTCGCCTTACGTCTCACGTTGATGGAAACTAGTTCGTGGCTGACGTGCCCTCTAGGTAAACATCGCCGCCCTAAGCTAGAGTTGCCTTTGCAATTAATGTGGACTCTGCGGCTTCTCTGTCATTCAGATAATCCCGCCTTTTGAGAGATTTGAAATGATTATTGTTTCTTTGTTTTCTAACCAACGTGTAGATATGCATTTGCTGAGAGTACTACATCCAGCAGTTTTGAAAGGCCTATGTTGAGAGCTTGGACTCAGCATTCGATCATCTGATGTACCCCTTAAATATTGAATACTTTAGATCATCCAGTTTGCTGAGAGCTTGGAGTCAGCATTTGATCATATATTCTGCTATGATCATAGCATTCCTTGGACCTTCTATGTTTATTTGTTGAGTGCTTGGATTCAGCATTTGACTTAATTCTTTGAAGGTCTTCTTATTCCGTAGACAATGGTCATCTACTGAGAGCTTGGACTCAGCAGCCAATAAGAGTATGCTAAGATTATTTTCTTAGCTATCTAAAGATATCTGCTGAGAGCTTTGACTCAGCAGCCTTCAGGGTTCTACCGAGAGCTTGGACTCAGTAAACTGAATAAACTCTTAATAGAATTTGATCATATATACATCAGGGAGTCTCTTTACTGAGAGCTTGGACTCAGTAAACATCCTTCTGGTTTTGTTTGCTATCGCTGAATATAGCAATCAATATCAAATTGCTGAGAGCCTGGACTCAGCATTCACCGGATATCTGCGGAAAGCTTAGATTCAACAGTACTTTTAGACTCATTTGATTTCATGAATGTTTTATGCTCAAGAGTCTATACTGAGAGAGCTCAGACTTAGTAATCGTCGGGGATCTTTTGAGAGCGTGGGCTCAAAAGTCAGCAGAGAATTAATTTGCTTGAAGAGCTTCTTCATTTTAACCATCAAGCACTCTGCTTTCGACTTGATGTTGGGGAGACACTTAAGAAATTTCTATCTTCTGATTTTCCTTTACAATTTTAAATCTATTACCAGGAAAATCATAAGAACTTCAAATAGGATTCTCTGTACAAAATGAGCATAGTGATCTAGCATTTTTATTTAGGCAGTTATATTATTTGAGACAATAGAGTATTGTAATCAAAACTAGCATTTCTTTTCTTGATATCATTGATTTACAAGAGTTACACTTCCCAAAGTATAATACTACATTTACAATGATCAATTTCTCGTCTGACTGCTCCAAATAATGCTTTTGCTAGATCTGCTCCTTCTTGGTCTTTTCCCTGAGCTCATTGCTGCAAGTCACCCCACTTGCGCAGCAATGTCTTGTTGGCTGAGAAATGTATGTTTGCAAGTTTGTTTTCAAGCTCCTCGAACTTGTATATAGGCCATTCTTTGGTTTCAGCCCTCTGGGCTGTCTTGTGGACACTTCAGCTCACGGAAGAAAATCCAAATCCAACATATCTCACCATCTGCTCAGATCGGCGCACTTGTCCACATCTCTTATCAACATTTGGCACTTCCCAGATGTTTCCTACTTGTAGGATGGGTAACATCTGCCCCTGCCAGCATGCTAAAATTCTATCCTGGATGCCAAGCAAATGCTTCTATCTTAATTCTCTTGATCTTTTTGCATTGATTGATATCCCAAATGCATGTCCCGTACCCGATGTGCCTCAATTTCTTAGTTTATGTCTTGTTTATATATCGGGGCGTGACATGCTGCTAGGGATGTCAAACGGGCCAATCCACCGGGTTTCGCGTTAGCCCTATTGGGTGGCAGGTTAATCGATTCAGGTTAAACGGGCTGCAACTTTTTTCGGATTGGTAATTCTCAACCCTAGCCCTAACCCTAACCCTTCGGTTTTTGTGATGACCCGTCGCGCTAAAAAATTATAATTTTTTTATTTTTATTTTTTATTAAGCTTAAGTATTTATCATTTTATTAATAAAATTATATATATATATTGTTGGGAAATCTGTCCAAGGTTTCCTCCCCCAGTAGCTTACTTGTTTAGATTATAGTTTTGGTGGATCAAATCCTAAGTCCTACCAGCGTCAGTTGTCTCTACATAGCTCTAGTCTTATATGTAAAGTCCTGTTTAGGTCTTTGTGTTGTAAGTCGCAGCTGATCAAGACTCGTGCTGACACTGTTCACCAGCATGAGAAGCGCTTATGACTGGGTACTGTTCACCAGTTGGGAAGGGTTTCATCAGCAGGCGGCTGACAAACCTTACCAGGAGAATGCTTGTTCCTACTTACACTATTCACCAGCGGTGATTTCACCAGTCATGGGAGATTCCGAAAAGAGTTAACATCCACAGATTTGGTAGACTTAAATGATGCCAGGGCAAGTCACCAGCAGAGACTGCCAGCACAAGATCACCAGTATGATCTACCAGTCAGATGTTACCAGCAGAATTCCAGATTCTCTCTCCCCGCGTAGTAGAGACAAAAAGAAGATTCTTTGAGGAATCGACTGACAAAGTATGACTTTAAGAAAGGATAACTTAAAGTCTATCAGTCACAAGACGCCAGTCTTATTCCTCGGACTGACTAATAGAGCCGTTCTGACACAAAGAGATCTGTGTCAGATAAAGCGGTCTTAGGTATGGATCTTTTCCGGAAAAGCATACCTGCCGCCGTCAGAAGGACATCCGAGGTCTGACACCTTTTCGGATGCGTCC
Source organism: Plectranthus barbatus (assembly GCA_026898455.1). NCBI lineage: Eukaryota > Viridiplantae > Streptophyta > Magnoliopsida > Lamiales > Lamiaceae > Plectranthus > Plectranthus barbatus. The sequence goes on from JAPKLW010000448.1 coordinate 84,284, forward strand.
AAACGGCTAGAAAGTTTGAATCGGTTCCTGCGGCAATGAATACGTCGCAACCACCAACATTCAAACATTCCACTCATCTGCTCAACCACCGAAAGAACTAAAATTACTGCAAAATCGCATAAAGTACTTTCGAGGCTTTTTATAAAGCTTTCCGTGTGTTGATTTATCAAACACAAGACTTCAAGCTTTAAGCTTGTAAGTTAAAGATCTCACTTGGTGTTCTTTCTCCTTCGAGAGAGTTCACAGCAGCTCCTGTGCTTACCAGCACTTGAGTTATTACGGGCATTCTGCCGTAGAGACTGTTACGTTCTTGGGAGAACTAAAACACCTAGCTAGCTGTGGAGGTTGAAGTGACGTGCTCGCACTCCATTAGCTGAGGAGAGTTGAAGAAGGATCCAGGACCGGGAGCGGTTGATCTAGTGAACTGGTGGACGAGGCATTCACCAGCTAGAGATAGATCGTAGGAGACCTGTACCTGATTACTCTTAGTGGAATTTCCAGTGCTTCGACTGGAGAGTGGACGTAGATCGATTGATCGAACCACTATAAAAATCCTTTGTTATTTATCAGCTTTCTGTCTTTCATTCATATTTTAAACCCAGCACTCAAGTGCTGGAGTATATCCTGAAACTGATATATAACTGTGCAAACAAGGCTAAATATTCAAAGTTTTGAATCACCAGCTGACAGGTCTCAGTTGTCAGCTGTGTACTGAGTAACCAGCACCAGCTGACCAGTTGCCAGTTGTCAGCTGTGTGTAAGTAGCGTGCAAGAAAACACTTAACATTATTTCCGCTGCGTAACGTTTTATACTCTGAAAAACCGGGACCAACAAGTGGTATCAGAGCCAGGTTTCGATCCTGGGACCTGTGGATATAGCCCAGAGAAGACTAAGGCTCTCAGAATACCGATGAGCACCAGTTGCCAGATCTTTCTTGATGAAGAAGGAGAATCGGTTGATCCTTCCAGCTACAGAGGTATTATTGGATCACTTCTCTATCTGACAGCCAGCAGACCCGACATTTCATACTCAGTCGGAGTGTGTGCCAGATTTCAAGCCAATCCAAAGAAGTCACACATGGAAGCTGCTAGGAGAATAGTGAAATACCTCAAAGGAACTGAATCACTTGGCTTATGGTACCCCAGGAATGATGAGCTTACACTCATTGGGTATTCAGATTCAGATTTTGCTGGATGCCGTATAGATAGAAAAAGTACCAGTGGTACGTGTCAGTTTCTAGGACACAAGCTAATCAGCTGGTATAGCAAGAAGCAACACTCAGTTGCTACATCTACTACTGAGGCTGAATATGTTGCTGCTGCCAGTTGCTGTGCTCAAATTCTCTGGATCAAGCAACAACTGGAAGACTACGAAGTGGACACTGGTTGTGTACCCATCTATTGCGACAACAGCAGCGCTATGTGCATAACGAAGAATCCGGTTCATCACTCTAGGACCAAGCACATAGATATCCGACATCACTTCATACGTGATCATGTCGAGAAGAAGGATATCAGCGTAGAGTACATCAGAACCGACGATCAACTAGCTGACATCTTCACCAAACCTTTGCCAGAAGCAAGATTCAAGGAGTTGTGCATCAAACTCGGTCTTATGGAGATTGATGCGAGCCCTAGTGTTGAGGAAGAATGAGTCCCAGCTCTCATTCCGTTCTTGATTTTCTGAAGGATGCTGATTAAGACTAAGTCCAAGCTCTTAGTCTTCATGTTTTCTTTAGTGGTGGCTCAAAACCACAGGTGGTATCTACTGGCAGAACTTATTCCATAAACAACGAAGGAAATGAGTCCCAGCTCTCATTTTGAATTTGCCAACAGTCATGCACCATCAGTCGAAGTAAAATTGGGTCCCAGCTCCCAATTCCAAGCAATGATGAAGAAGTGAAGAGAAGATTATGCGGAATGAATTGAGTCCAAGCTCTCAATTCTTTCAATCTTTCAAGTTGTCAGCAGACAACTGGTGATATATCAACGACTGGTGAAAATTGAGTCCTAGCTCTCAATTTGTCTAAGTACACGGTAACCAGTTGTGAGTATCAGTTGTCGACTGGTAAGAAGGCCATACTGGCAGGGGGAAGTATGCGACTGGCGTATACTACTGATGACCAGGTATACTACTGATGACCAGTTGAGTCCCAGCTCTCAACTGACGTTCTCTTGAAGTCCAAGAGTCGTGCCAGCTGTCGCAGAAATGGCGGGAAAGGTTTAAAATTGGTCTTGCGTGTGCATATCTTCGAATTTAATGCGGCATTTAATGCCACATTTAATGCGCACAGTGACTGCGCAGTCAAAAGCAATCTCGCGACCAATCAGCGTGTGCCATGTCAGCTACACGCACCATCCCACGTCAGCACGACCACGCACGTCGCTACAGGGAATCGTGCCTGCTGATGACCGTCGATCCTCACTTTTGACGAATTCATCTCGTCCATCCATCCCAGCATGGCACCAGTATAAATAGCTGTTATTCGTGATCGGAAAAACTCTTATCATTCCTTCAAATTTTTCGAACATTTTTTCCGTTCATCTTCCTTAAAATTTCCGAACACTTATTCCCTGAAAACATGGCATCTTCATCCAACCCCGCTGCTAATAAATCATCCTCTTCCACTGAGTCTTTGGATCTAGACTTACCATTAGCCGAATCACACATGTCTACCTTCACTGGCATTGTGAAAGAAGAAGACATAGATTATACCTACCCTTTCAACAAGCTTGTTCAGTTGAACAAAAAGGCCACCCAACATCTCCTTTCCAACTCACAAATTCGGGCTGTCCAAGTCCAGAAGGAGAAAATTCTAAATGATAAGTTAGCCAAGAAACACTTTGGCGAAGAGCTCATGGAAATGATCGACCATGAGCAGCTCCGACCATACTTGACGGCAACCCCCAGGAACTTCCACCCTCATATGGTCGCCGAGTTCTATGCTCGCGCGGTGATAGCTGACGACAGGAAATCCTTCACCACGTCGGTGTTCGGACACCTGATCACCATCGATGTAGAGTACCTAGCCAACCTCTTTGGGCTGAGGAGTACTGGTGAGGAGGTGGCGACGTATTACAAGGATGATACGGTGGAGTTCAGGCGGAGGTGGACTGAATGGAAGAAGGAGGGGGTGACTATCTTCAAGACTGGCATGAAGAAGTCAGAGATGGACGAATACTGGCAGATGGTATGCGACATTGTGGTGCGCATGCTCCAGTGCGAGGTCGGCTCCTATGCCGAACTAAGCTTAAAGAAGTTCTCCGTTATGTGCGCGCTGGTGGATGGCGTATATGGAAATTGGGCCGAGTTCATTTTCGGCCGGCTGCTGGAGAATGTGGAGAAGAACTGCACAGTCAAGACTGACGGCAGGTTCCTCCATGCAGTGTCTTTTGGCTTGCGCATCAGCCACATTCTGGAAGTGGAGATGGGGGCCCGAATCGACCAAGGGGAGCAACTGGTCGGGTCCGACTTTATCCCAATCACCAGGGTCAAACTTCCTGGCCCAGACTACAAGAAGCCTCAACGGCTGAGAGGCAAGAAGGCTGTGGACCCTGCTGACCAAGTTTCTGAGGAGGAGTCAGAACCAGTAGATGAGGCCGTGCCAGCTGTAGCTCTTCCGCTGACAGCTGAGGCGAAGTCAGAAATGAAGAGGAAGTATGAGGTGGAATCCTCATTTCTCGAGATGGAGCAAGCAGTGACTGGGTCAGCAGCTCAGGTGCCAGTCACCAGGACACCTCCTAAGAAGAAGCCCAAGTTGCACCAGTCCCAGCAGCCCCAGCCAGCTGTCATCTATGCTCCAGAATCAAAGAAGATATCTATACCAGTCAAGAAGTCCATCCTTGGACTGACTGAGGAGGAGACGATAGATAGAATGACCAGGAAAAGGAAGAGAATCAAGACGAAGGCTCAGAAGCTGGCTGAGCAAGCTGCGAAGGAACGAACAGCTTCCATTGTCCAAAAGAAGCAGGCTCAGGCAAGGCTGAAGGCCTTGGCCGACCAGCGAAAGAGGGAGGCTGAGCTGGCAGCCCGCGATGAAGCCTTTGCTAGGATAAAGGCTGAGCACGAATCCCGTCATCAGGCGCAGCTGGCGGAGCAAATGCAACAAGTTGCCAAGGGCAAATGGGCTGTTGCCCAGACTTCAAGTGCTGTGCCACCAGCACTAGCTCCGGGCCAGATCCTACCAGATGAATCTTTTACGCGCCTGTGGGACATGGGATCGGAGGATGTGTTTTCCCTGGTTGAAAGTTATCAACCAGAAGAGGATGTGGTTCAAGTCCCACTGGCCGCGCAAGGGGGTGCCAGTGGAGGAGTTGTTATCCAGGCGACCACCCCGGAAAAACTGGCGAGTTTCTCAGATGTAAGCTCAGATTCCAAGGAACCAGCTGCCCCAGCTGAGGAGGAAGAAGTTGCAATGGAGACTACTGGTGAGGAGCCAGCTGCTCCAGCTGCGCCAGTCATAATCATTCCCGAAGAAGAATCCTCACCAGTGGTACATCACTCCAGGGTGCAGCGGATGGAGCCAAGGGATCTTTTCCCCAATTTTGAGGCTGAGGCTCGTCCAGCTGACAGTCGTCCACACCCTTCAGGAGCATCATCATCTTCTGGATGACCAGCTGCACCCACACCAGCATCAGCGCCTCGTGTGCGTCAAGAGAGGAGTTCTTACATGCTGAGTATCCACCTTCATCACCTGATCGATGAAGATACCTTTCAGGCGAGGGTCACGGGGATTCACAGGTGGGAGCACCGCGGAGACCTGGCATTTCAAAATTCAAGAGTGCCGGAGCCTTCAGCATTCTACATTATCCCCACCAGCGGTCTCCCCCACCAGTCAATATACGCTTCAAGAATCTACGACTGGTGCCTGCCCCTGCATCCAGTGGAGTACTTCAACCTCTCTCTATATGAATATGCTGAAAATATCACAGCTGAAGTGGAGCGAGCTGTCGATGAAGACTTAGTCACCAGATTTGGGGACCTGGCTGACGTTCTTGATGAAAATCTGTTCCTGGAGTTCCGGAGATGGAGGATCTTCGACTGGTGCGAGCGCAAGCTAAATGTTGAGGAGCACGCAGTGCTGTATGCCAGGCTCGGGCTTGGGTACTGGCGAGCAGAGGAGGAATGGGCAAATGAGTTTATGGGCACTGAAGCTCTCGGCCACCATCAATTGTCGATTAGGCGAATCAAGCGCCGACTGAGGAAGATTGCTCTCTACAGACAGCTGACTGGATCTTCAGGCCTTCCTCCGTCCAAAATCAAGTTACCATTTCTCCAGTTCCAGAGCACCAGCCGAGGGTATCAGCTGATATACGCTCTCCGCCGCATCAGGGTACTTGTCACTCTCCCCAGGATCCCTCCATACTTTGCTATCTTCTTTGACATGGCTGCCAGCTCTCTGCTGGTAGACCACATAGTGGAGGAGGATCCCTCGAGAGGTTGGTGGCTGACCACTGCCGTCCCCCCTGTTCCAATGGTCGTGGACGATCTTGTCCCATTTCATATGGACTGGCAGCTGGTGGTTTTCACAGCCCCACCTGTTTTTGCACAAGGCCCGCCAGCACCTGCCGAGGTGCTCGCGAAGGAGCCAGCATCAGCCGAGGCGCCCGCGGAGGAGCCCACCCCAGTGGAGGTACCAGCTGAATCTGAACCAGCAATGGCTACTACCGCACCTGATGTGCCTTCCACTTCCATGGAAGTATCAGCGGAGCCACTCTCTGAAATTCATCCTCCTGCGCATCTTCTTGCCTACATTGACGCCAGGATGGATCAACGTCTCGCCACCTTCCGAACTGAAGTAGCGCAACAATTGGAATCAGTCACCACAGGTGTTTCCACCTTTTTGGCGCGGATCCAAGAGGGGGAAAGGGCGCGAGCACTGGCTGAAGAGGAGAGAGCCAGAATTGCTGAGGAGGAGAGACGCCTTGCAGCTGAAGAGAGGAGAATTGCTGCTGAATGGAGGCTGAAGAGAGAGCAAGACATGGCCGCACTTACTGAGATCCTGAGGTCAATCACCAGTTCTCGGACTCAGTCACCAGGATCATCTTCCATGCCATAGACTAGTCAGTTATCATTCAATGTACATGTAATTGCTAAATCTTTAATGGAATGTTAACTGACAAGTTGATGACAATCTCTTATTGTCCAACTATTGTCTAAGTTTTTACCAGCTGAATTTACACATCCAGTGTAATCAGCACCAGCACTCATCTTGCATGTTAAATTTATTTACATGCTTATTTGCTCTGATCTTAATTTCCATATTTTTAAACGAGCAATATCTTTCCTTAGTTGAGGGGGAAGATTTCTTTTAGTTAGAGCTGATGTTGAGGAAGTAATTTCATAGGTTTAGATCTGATAGGTTTCACTTGTAAAACCCTGAAATCCTTTGTAACTTTCCTCATCAGCTGAGTGCTCGCTGGTTAGGCTTTGATCGCACCAAAAAGGGGGAAATTGTTGGGAAATCTGTCCAAGGTTTCCTCCCCCAGTAGCTTACTTGTTTAGATTATAGTTTTGGTGGATCAAATCCTAAGTCCTACCAGCGTCAATTGTCTCTACATAGCTCTAGTCTTATATGTAAAGTCCTGTTTAGGTCTTTGTGTTGTAAGTCGCAGCTGATCAAGACTCGTGCTGACACTGTTCACCAGCATGAGAAGCGCTTATGACTGGGTACTGTTCACCAGTTGGGAAGGGTTTCATCAGCAGGCGGCTGACAAACCTTACCAGGAGAATGCGTGTTCCTACTTACACTATTCACTAGCGGTGATTTCACCAGTCATGGGAGATTCCGAAAAGAGTTAACATCCAGAGATTTGGTAGACTTAAATGATGCCAGGGCAAGTCACCAGCAGAGACTGCCATCACAAGATCACCAGTATGATCTACCAGTCAGATGTTACCAGCAGAATTCCAGATTCTCTCTCCCCGCGTAGTAGAGACAAAAAGAAGATTCTCTGAGGAATCGACTGACAAAGTATGACTTTAAGAAAGGATAACTTAAAGTCTATCAGTCACAAGACGCCAGTCTTATTCCTCGGACTGACTAATAGAGCCGTTCTGACACAAAGAGATCTGTGTCAGATAAAGCGGTCTTAGGTATGGATCTTTTCCGGAAAAGCATACCTGCCGCCGTCAGAAGGACATCCGAGGTCTGACACCTTTTCGGATGCGTCCAAACGGCTAGAAAGTTTGAATCGGTTCCTGCGGCTATAAATACGTCGCAACCACCAACATTCAAACATTCCACTCATCTGCTCAACCACCGAAAGAACTGAAATTACTGCAAAATCGCATAAAGTACTTTCGAGGCTTTTCATAAAGCTTTCCGTGTGTTGATTTATCAAACACGAGACTTCAAGCTTTAAGCTTGTAAGTTAAAGATCTCACTTGGTGTTCTTTCTCCTTCGAGAGAGTTCACAGCAGCTCCTGTGCTTACCAGCACTTGAGTTATTACGGGCATTCTGCCGTAGAGACTGTTACGTTCTTGGGAGAACTAAAACACCTAGCTAGCTGTGGAGGTTGAAGTGACGTGCTCGCACTCCATTAGCTGAGGAGAGTTGAAGAAGGATCCAGGACCGGGAGCGGTTGATCTAGTGAACTGGTGGACGAGGCATTCACCAGCTAGAGATAGATCGTAGGAGACCTGTACCTGATTACTCTTAGTGGAATTTCCAGTGCTTCGACTGGAGAGTGGACGTAGATCGATTGATCGAACCACTATAAAAATCCTCTGTTATTTATCAGCTTTCTGTCTTTCATTCATATTTTAAACCCAGCACTCAAGTGCTGGAGTATATCCTGAAACTGATATATAACTGTGCAAACAAGGCTAAATATTCAAAGTTTTGAATCACCAGCTGACAGGTCTCAGTTGTCAGCTGTGTACTGAGTAACCAGCACCAGCTGACCAGTTGCCAGTTGTCAGCTGTGTGTAAGTAGCGTGCAAGAAAACACTTAACATTATTTCCGCTGCGTAACGTTTTATACTCTGAAAAACCGGGACCAACATATATATATATATATATATATATAATTATTTATATAATTGCATAATAACATAAAATGTTGTTATACTAAGACATTAGATAAATTAAATAATTTTATTTTATTAATTATACAACTCCAATAATATCGTATTATAAATATATTATTTAAAAAAGAATATTGCTCATAATATCATATTGCAATATATAATAATGTATTATATAGCATATAATTTAATGAGGTCTCTCAATTATGCTAAATAATTGGTTATGACATAAAATAAATTATAATAAGTATTGTATTTAAAAAGATTTTATAGCTTTAGAAAATGATTTTATAAATTTGTTAATCCAAATAACACTTTAAAATATGATTATTTAAAATAATGTGTAACATTTTAGAAATCAACCATTCCTCAAATATTATTTTAAATTATTTATTTAAAATAATGTTTTTAAATAGTTAAAAATAGGTATATCATTTTTGTGCATAAAATTAATATAAACACCTTCATATAATTCTAAAATAAGTTTATAGTATAAATAATTAATATTTATTTTTCCAAACATTCATAATTTAATTATATTATAATATTTTGATTTTTTTTTTAAAATGGAGTGGCTTGTCAGGCCAACCCATGGCTCGGTGGGTCCAGCCCATTTAACCAATAACCGGTTTAGCCTGGACCATTTAATCCAATTTCTTATTGGTTAAGAAGTTTTAGCCCTAAACCCGGTGTTTAGCTCGAGTTATTCGGGCTAACGTGGCCCCGAGCTTAATTGAGAACTCTGTTTCATACGTCGCAAGTGTAAATGTCTTTTGCTTCTACGAGTTACACGAGACATGACAATCATTGATGTAAAATGTCATGCCTCCTGTGCTCTTTCGATCATCTAAGTCAAGTGCAAGATCACTGTCAGAATAACCCTCTATCCCTTCATCACCTCTTTCTTTTCTTCGAAACAGTAGTCTGAAATGCATAGTGTCTCGAAGGTATCGTAGAACTTGCGTCACTGCCTTGTGATGCATCCTGTTAGGCCTCTCCACAAATCTACTTACAACTCCAATTGCATAGGAAAGATCTGTCCACGTGAAAGAAAATAGCATAGAAAACCGATGACTCTTAGATATTCTATCTCTTCGACTGGTTGTCCTTCGAGATCTTTGTGGAGTTGAGCCCTCAGCTTCATGGTATTCTAGTAGAGTTACAATCAAGCATCCTGAACTGGGTTAGTAACTTCTTGGCATAAGTTGTCTACTTGATCGAAAGGCCTCCCTTGAATTGAATCACCTCGATCCTTAGATAGTACGATAGCAATCAAAGATCACTCATCTCGAACTCCCCCATTTGCTTCTTGAAGATTCCAACTGCCTTTGCATCTTCACCAGTCACAATCAAATCATCCACATAAGCACCATTTATCAATCTCAAGTTAGTGCTACCTCTTGTGTACACTGTTTTCTCTTCTGTACATCTTGTGAAACATATCTGTTTCAGACTTCAATAGAGCTTTAGATTCCAAGATCGAGGTGCTTGTAGAATGACATACATTGCCCTCTTTAACTTCAACATCATGTGCTCCTTCTCTGTGACCCAGAACACATCTGGTTGAGTCACGTACACCTCCTCTTCGAGCTCCCCATTCAGAAAGGCTGAATTGATATGGAGATGGTGTACTTTCCACACTAGATTAGCCGCCAAGTTTTTGCACGTAGCCCTTCGCCACCATGCCTTGTGCTGGCTTACTTCTCCACGTGAGTTCTTCTTCAACTTGAATACCTATTTAAGTTCAATCTCCTTGTGTTCGACACGTATTGTTACGAGAGACTAAGTCTCATTATTCTCAATAGCTTTAATTTATTTTGTCATTGCTTATTCCCATTGTGGATGCTAGGCTGCCTCATTATAGCAAGACAGCTCCTCCGCCTCTACTAACAATGCTTCCTTGAAGTTCTCATGAGATGGTGTACTTTCCACACTAGATTAGCCGCCAAGTTTTTGCATGTAGCCCTTCGCCACCAAGCCTTGTGCTGGCTTACTTCTCCACGCGAGTTCTTCTTCAACTTGAATACCTATTTAAGTTCAATCTCCTTGTGTTTGACACGTATTGTTACGACAGACTAAGTCTCATTCTTCTCAATAGCTTTGATTTATTTTCTCATTGCTTATTCCCATTGTGGATGCTAGGCTGCCTCATTATAGCAAGACAGCTCCTCCGCCTCTACTAACAATGCTTCCTTGAAGTTCTCATTGAGATCAACTCGAGGAGCTTCTGCCATAATTTCACTGAGATTTTTTAGTCAAATTGGCACTTCGTCACTCTTAAAGTGTCCTCCTGACCACAGTGTGGGTAGACCTTTACTTTGATCTAGTCTTTCAGTAATTGGTTCGAACTGCAGAGTAATCGAGACAGTTTTCTCAAGTTCATCTGTATTAACCTGCTCTCCTATTAAGCCTCTCTCGAACTGGGTCATTCGAGAACCAACTTGCTCGTGATTGACCTCGTCGAACAATTCGCAGGATTGGCCACCTTCTTCAAAACAAACAATTTTGTTTACTCCTTTGTCCAACTCGAAGAACTTCATCATATCTCTAGTCATATGATTATTCATTTCATTGTCCAAGAACCAAATATCATCAAGTTTCTCGAGCTATTTTGGCTTCTCCTCTAAAATTGCAATAAGTAGAGCTAACTTTATATTATCAGTGTGGGCGAGGTGAGTTTCCTCATTCTTCCTTGTTGTGTGACTTTGTGTCGATTAGTCTCCCATCTAGTTGCAGTTGTAACACCAGATGTGATTTTTATCTCGAGGATATTCTCGACCACCTTTCCCTCAACTTTTGCCTCGAGTTTTATCTCCACGATCGCGGTTGCCACTTCTGTGGCAACCCTTTTCGATTGAGAAGATGACGACTCCCTGCCATCTCTTCAGGATCATGCTTCCCACTCCACCTGAGTGAGAAGAACCTAATCTTCTTTCCACCCAGTATCTGCACTCTTCTTACGTGTGCGCGCCTCAAAAGCTTTAAGCCTTCCAACCGCATCTTCAAAGGTGAGCTCTTCGAGATTGAAAAAATATTCGATGTCGGCCACCACACTAATGAACCTTTCTTACACTGTATCGAACAACTTCTTTACTAGTGTCGAGTTAGTGAGGGTTCCACGAGGGCTCAAGTACACTACAGACATGGTAGTGAGTCGACATGCATATTGATCAAGCAACTCGTTGTCCTTCATATACATCAAATATAACTCACTCTTCAATGCTTGTAACCTTACATTCTTCACTCGATCTACCCATACAAATCTCGTCTTGAGGCATTCCCAAAGTTCTTTCGCAGTCTTCTTTCTAGCAACCTGCATGATAAGACATTGTAGACAATAAAGTGCGATCTTGCCTTTGTTGGAGTATACAGTAAAGCGAACTTTTAAGCGAGCTTGTCGTGTACTTAATCTCCTATAAATAACTGAAACAAACGTTATCACATTGTTGCAATCTCATGATCGCATGTATATCCACGTATCTTATATTGTAGACAATGTGGTGGGTGCGTCGTCCCACTGAAGATCGCATTGTTGGGTTCCTTATAAGATATAAAACGTATTCACAACTGAGATAGTTCTGGATAAACTATCGTTTTAGGTTGTAGTATAAACTTGAGATAACTAGTCTTGGTTATTAGTTTATGCTAGTGCGTGGTGTCGCATTGAATGGATCGCGGTGAGACGTGTTCTTCTGTTCTGACTCTATGAAGAACCAAGGTCTCGGCGACTTTGATAATTCTTAACCCTAGATGTGATATTTAGATATATGCAAATGATTGTTTGTTACTTTGACTTACCATGGGTGAGAATCAAAACGATGATTCAATATACTCCGTATCTTGGGTAACAACATTATTTGTATGTGTTTATATAGTCACATTAGGGCACTGTGTCCTGGACATCCAGGTTGATGACATCCCCTTAAGGAGTTCATAAGTTTTATCGTATTAAACCCTGCAGGTGGAATTTATTCCGATACGATAATAATGTTGAGCGGGTACTACTTAAGGATTAAGATATTAATTAATTAATGGTGTCAGAGCTTTTAATTAATTAATGGATGTGCGTTATCTTAAACACGGGGAATTAATTAAGTCAAATAGAAGCCCTGATTCACATCGGGATAGGATGGCAGTTGCAACATTAATTCTCTAGTGGAATGAATTAATGTTATAAGTTCAATTTATATTCTGGGCTGAATATATGTGGTTGGACTTATGCGAGGCCCAATCCTATACCTTCTAGAGATCCCTGGCCTGGCCCAACTAGAAACCCTAGAAGATGCCTATAAATAGGATCTTATGTTGAGAGAAAAACCTAAGTTGTTATCAATTTCATAAGCTCATGTGTTGAGCGACGGCTAGGGTTTAGTTCTCTCAAAATTATAGATCTAGTATTTTGGATTGGCATCTACGATTCGGAGGATTGCTGTCCACCCGGTATCCGATCGTGTTTCGTGGGACACAGGCTAGAAGATCTCCAGTGGAATCGATCTTCAGATCTGTAAAGATCTATTGGTAATTCTTGATCTCCTTGATTTAATTTAATTAAACCATGTATGTGTACGTTTGGTATCCAACATCGATCGTGGGCACGATCCGCCTTCACCGGCGTGTTCCTTCAGCCTTCTCGTCGAGCTGGGCGTCCACCTATGCACCCTCAACCGGTTAGACTACTTTCCAGATTCCTTGATCTTCCATCATGGCCTGCACACAAATCGACCAACTGGTGTAGTTCGTGTGTGTCAACTGCGGGTACATGAACGAAACGCTCGACTGTTGTGCCCGCGCTGCATCTGCTGCTATAAAAGCCATGTTTTCACAACGAATGTTTTTTTACTTAAAACTGTGACTCTAGATACCACTTGTTGGGCCTCTAGATTCAAAAATCATAATCACTCAATGCAAAATACAAAGAAAGAAGATAAGAAATATGGAGGAATTTTTAGAGTTTTATTTCTTGTGAACAACTGTTATAAAATTCTATGAAAAACTGAATTAATTTCTACTCACTAAACAATGAAAACTACTACTCCTATTAATAAGAAAAGTAGGATAGATAAACAAGGAAAATAAAATAATTTAAGATATATCTATATATTCCTAATTAAATTAGATTCCTTTCCAAACTAGATAAAGGAAACGAATCTTTCCAAAATGAAGAGTAAATCTTCAACAAAACTCACAAAATTAAATAAATATCTAAATTTAATAAGCAAAGTAGAATAACGCTTGTGTGAGTATTATATTTATAATAATCATTAGTTAAATTTTTTATGATAATTTGTTTACTTATACTTATATAAGTATTATTGTAAATAAGTAAAATAAAATAGGATAAATAAATAAAAGTATAGTGTAATTTATACATTTTGAAATACTTTATAATATAAAGAATACAGAACACACTAAGATTATCATCATCACATATTAATACAAAGTAGGTTTTAGTTTTTAATAGCGGAAACATAAGTATATAATTGATCATGTATATTAATTTATTTTATAACCATTGAATTATGTTTGGTATAATTCCATACTATATTTTATAGATAATTTCTACAAGATAATGTCAAACTACCAAGTAGAAATATTATTTTATAATATATTAATATTTAATTACCTTAAAATAATAAACTATATATTATTTTAACCATGTTTTAATACTTCCTTTTAAAACTGAATAAACTTTATATTTATTTTAATTTTACATAAGATCAAGACTCAATCAATTCAATTTTTAAGATATGTCCATTTTTCAGAAATATAATTAAATATGAAAACTTAAACTAAGTGTGAAATTGAATATTTAGAAATTGTTAGGAAGTATTCCTACCTTTTATTGATTATTTTGATGTGTCAAAAATTGAATTGAAATCTCCAGTTTAAAGTGTCTTAGATTAGCTTTCGTTTGGCACAAACTTGTAATGTCCTGTTAGGATATTTATTGAGTTGTAATCAAGACAAACAGGTAATCCACTAGTTTTGGATGTGCAAGGAGTCAGAAGAAACTGGTAATCAATTTACTAGTTTGGGATTCCTACTTTCAGAGAAATTGGTATATGTCACCAGCTTGAAGACACCAGTTTACAAGATATTTCAACTCGCACAAAAGACAAAGAAAACAAAGTCAGAGCAATGTTTTTCAAGGCCAAACATTGAGAATGAAAAATTACTTAAAGTCTGGAGATCTCTGGTGTTCAACCAGTTTGGATTCATCGGACTGATGAAAAGAGCCGTTTTGACACCAAGTACAATGCCAATACTCCGTGTTAGAAAAGCAGGAGGAAAGGCAAACTTTCTAGAAAGTAACATATCCTTCATAGAAGAAAGATGCTAAGAATTAAACAATAACCAGAATGTCTTTAAAAGACTACAAATTTAAATATTCTTAACTGCGCCTATAAATAGGCAGAGTGTTCAAGAAGAGGAGGTTACCACCCGACCACTGGAATAGGGACCGAATTTCAAACCAAGTAAGGAAACTGTGCGAAATTGTAATAATAAGCAAAATTAAAACAAATTTGAAGAAAATAAAAAACCAATATTCACAAGATAAAACACAAAAATATTATAAGATTGGGAGCTAATCAATTCCACTCGGTCCTATACCCTAATAAAAAACAAGGAAAATAGGAAATGCTTGAGGAAATTACTAGTTTTTTAAATGTTAACCTTAAGTTTGATTTCTAAGTGTAAGTGATCGAACACTTTGTTTATTCAAAATTTTTAAACATTTTTTCCATTTAAATATTATATTCCAATTTTAAAATTAAATGTCAACCTCGAGGCAAGTCCAGTGACAGTTATTTTAATGAGAATTCTGGATTTGGAAACAGACTTATAAATATTAACTTGAAAGGGGAAATAAAATTATATTTGTTAGTTAACATTTTTTATTAATTAATGCAAGAAGCAACATACTTGTCGGTTGCGTGTGTAACTCGGACTTGCGTATTAGTACTTGATGGACTAGTAATTGAACTAATTAATCACCTAAACCAACTCTCTAATTTTCTTTTCACCATACCTTGAAACTTGTCTTTTAAGAAATATTATATTATATTTAATTAAACCTCCCAATATTTAAGGTTTAGTAGGACACATCAAATATTGTATTAGCTCTATGGCTATTGATCATACTTTTTATCTTAAGAAAACAAAAACAAAAATAAAATCTTCAACTTTTTAAAAAAATATATTGAAATTCAAAATGTTCATTAAGTAAATGAATAAATCCTTCTCTTTTAACAGTCCAAACAATACTTAACCTATAATCATTAATCTATAACTCTTTGCTCGGATCTTTTAGATAAAAGGTACGATGGACCAAATTATTTGTATATTCCATGATATTATTTGTTAATACGTTAATACGATTTAATTACTTTCATCATCCAATTCGTACAATGGATTTAACTTAGATTTTTCACTATATAATTTTTCAATCTATTAATAATTCAATTTACTATTTGTTGGATGTACTCATCACTCATCTTTCTTTTTAACATTTCCACAATGTTCTCCATACTGACCTCACTTTTAGGAGCTAGATGAGGTTTTTCAAATGAAACTTCTCTTACTCATTTTTTTACTAGTACTATGATCAACTTTGTTATGTGTTTCAAAACAAGCTATATTTAATGTTATGATTCCATAAGTGGTAGAGAATGAGAAGATTATAATTCCATTTGAACAAAATAAAATAGTTTGTAAATATATTGCTTTATTAATAACATATAACATAATATCATAATAAATTTATGAGATAATGAACAATAAATCATCAAACTATGGATCCCTTACCTAAATTGTCAAAATAAAATAATAAAATCTAACCGAATCTAAAAATTAAACTAATCATATACACTGACAATGATCCAAACTGATATAAATATATTAAAATATGCTCAAACTCAATATATTTTAATATTTAGTTATATTTGTTAATTAATGAATTATTTAGTTCAATAATTATGTGGTGGATAATTTCTATAAATAGATAATATTTTATGATTTGGTTGATTAATTAGATTATTTCCATATAAATAAATACTTCAATCGTTAAATAAGAATTTATTTTGAATTTTTATAAATAAACCTCTAACATATTAAATAAAAGAATTAATCTAATAAACTCAAGACTTAGAGAGAAAATTATTTAATTTATAATAATACATTTAAGTAGAGCATAAATGGATTGAATTGTTTTTTATTAGGTGTTGGTTTTGTTGGGATTGTATACATAAAAATATTATGATTGGTATACCGGGAAATGTTATGTTTGATATAATGGTAATCATAAATGACATGCAATAAACAACTCCTGTCTGAATTAACAATCATACGATACGAACAAAAACATACAACTATCACAACTGAGACGGTTTCTAGTTTAGGCTGTGGCACACAAGTTCTATAAATGGTTTATCTTGGTTGCTTTGCATAACCGGTACATCGCAATGTATTAATAGGACCAACAGTGAGATTACCCATTCTACTTGACATACGAATGAGTAAAGTTCTCGGAAACTTAGTCGAATCTAAAGTCTATTGAAAGCTGAGGGACGCACATGGGTTGGCTATCACTTTGACTAGCTATGGTGAAGTCTTACATATACTCGTATAATTGCATCTTGTGTGATGGCAGTTTGTGTGGGGTTTCCTCAGACTGGGTTTCGATAATCATATCTGTTTCAAGATGGTGACATTCTCTAGGAAGCTCACGAGATTCGTTCTACTAAGTCCTGCACGCTGAATTGTTGATTCAAGCATAAGTGATAAGGGATGAGTAGTACTACTCGGGAATAATAAGAGATTAATTAATTACAGCTAGTAGTCATATGCTGAATTAATAAATGAATGTCTGAAACCTTAAATATGATGATTAACTAAGTTAATGCAACATGTTCCTAATAATATGGTAATAAAGCGGTAGGTCAACATTAATTCTTTGGAGGCAAGAATAAATGTTTATTAATTAATTATGTTTTTGGTTGAATACAGAATTAATTAATAGGAGATCCACTTTATTATTTGTATTTGATCCATGGTCTAACCCATTAAATACTCTGAGCCCATTTATGATTTATTAAACCCTAGTAGCCTATACTCTGGATTTATAAATAAATCAGTTCTCTCATTCCCATAAAATATTGTAGTTTCAAAATATTGAAACCCTAGAGAGAAATCAGAGAGGCAGTGATTGCAATACGCAAAAAAGGAGAAATCGAGCTTTTTCAGTGCAGTTTCAATCCGGTAGCATATCCTCACCAGATTTTTGGATCGAGCAACAAAACATGTCAAAAGATCAGATCTGTAGAAACACTAATCAACCATCTACTTGCGTTATTCAAACCGATGTAGTTGACGTATTCCTGGAATCCATGTATTAAATTAAATAAGAGCATGCATAGGGTATTTACTGTTTGTCATGACATTTATTTTGATATTCTATAAAACGATCTGGGGGTTTAAGAAATAAATGGCGATTTACATCGCTTATTGAAGATCCGGTTCCTACAACTGGTATCAGAGATCAATTTCTTATTTTATGTCTCTATCAGCAAATAAATTTTGACATCTGTTGTATTCAGGTTATTTAATTTATTGTGGATGAATTTATCTTTCGTGGATCTTTTTTCTTCTCGTGGCCCCTCTCCGGTTTTACTCCGGTTTTGGGTTTATGTTTTCTCGCGAGAAAATCCGCGATTAGATTGATAAGAAAAATATTTAATAGATTAAGATCTATTTGTCGTATAGAGGACAGAGGCAGTGCGTTGTGTTCAGACGACTGCGTAGCCACGTGCACGGCGACGCCTACACGCGGTAGATCACTGCAGGTCATAGCAGTTGCATTTTTCTTCCTCCTCGCGACCTCCACCATCTTTTTTTCTGTACAACAGCGTTGGGTCCTGCTGGCACAAGTCGTTGTGGTCCCACAAAGACCATCCATAATTGCGCACGATGGAGGGAGGCGATAGTCAAACGGTGGTGGACTTGTGACAGTAGCAAGCGCATGGAGGGGTTTATTGTAAGAGCGTGCGCATGAGCGCAGGTCGCTGGACAGTGGCGGTGGCAGCTGCTGACGTGGGTCCGCGCGAGGCTGATAGCGCGTTTCGCAACGCGCTAAAACTGCAAGTGTACAGACC
>JAPKLW010000448.1:112464-122599 GCA_026898455.1 Plectranthus barbatus
GCAAGCTAGCATCGATTGGCCTCCTGGACACTTGGTCAATTCTTGTACACAACCCGATTGTACGTGAAATCTGCATAAACAACCACAAACCAGACCAAACGTAATACTTTCTAAAAGAATATAAATAATGCATGAAAACACCACGGAATAGTCTAATCTAAGGTCAAAAGTGAGCAGATCCACATCAGTAAAAATGCAAAAAATGAGTGTTTATCAGAGGCTGGCCGGTGGCAAAGGTTGAAAGGACAGATAAACGAGCGCAGGTGGTGGCGTCCATGGTTGCGCTCACTAGTCGCGAGTGTGGTGATAGATGCGGTGTGCTCCAAAGCGCGGGTAGCCACCATTGTCTGCAGGATTTCGGTGGAAGCGCTAAGTGTCTGGGTTGAGGGTTAGGGTCTGGCCGCACGTGCTGGGTCACGGGCCCACTAGCCGCTGGATGCTGAAATTAGTGTTTTGATATTTGAAACACAAATGTGTTGTGTGTAAACTCTATTGTGATGTGGGTGGCCCATGATCCAAATTTAATTATTTTGCATGGGCCAAATAACCCTGGTTCACAAATTATTAGTCCAATAACCCGGTAATTTCAAATTACAAATCCCAAATTAAAGAGTGGGAGCCGAATTTGAAGATCTGTATTAAATTAAATTCTATAATAGATATATTTAATTTTTATTTCCCAAGTAATTGCATCTGGTGGCCACGAGAATCTTTATTTCATTTATTATATTCTAGTATGATGTGATTTATTATGTGCGCACTAGTAAATAAAGAGAAAGCATGATGTTGGTTTTATTATTTATTTCTTACAACATGTTGTAGATAATAGGAAAGTATTTTACTGCTTTCAAAGCATGCTTTATGGGATTTATTTTATGTATTAAATTATGTCTATAAATTTTTGAATCATGTTGGAAATATGATGAAATTTTAGATGTGACATATATGATTCATAAAATAATATGTGCTTATAAAATCTTTTAAAAGAAAAAGACTAAGCAAATGTTTTTAATTAAAATGAATAAGACCTCCACAATGCGGTCTCTTATCAGAAGTGGGCAGTGAAGTGAGTAGATGTCTACACGACCGTAGTCTGCTTACTTTCTTTGTTCATAAGTTCTAATATATGAGATTTCTAAATAAAACTTTGAAAAATGTGAGAAGTGGACAGTGAAGTGAGTAGATGTCTACACGATGGTAGCCTACTTACTTTGTTTGTTCATAAGTTCTCTAAGATTGTTTTAAATGAGATAACAATGGTTGTAAATGACATGCGTCATGGGTCTAGTACGTATAACTAATCATACTTTTAATGCTTAGATGTTGCCTGAGTACTAACTCATAAATGATGTCCCTGCTCAGATAGGTTGAATATAGTCTTAGTTTTATCTCCGATCATTAATTTCATTTGCCGGCAAAAACCTGACATGGCTTGAAACTAAAGACTGGAACTTCAAAGAGCAATCTAGTTAGGCGGTCTATCGTAAATGTCTTCGAAAGGAGCTTGTGGTAGATGCACCTAGGCAATTGGGGGAAATAATTGTATTGGTTTATCAAAAGGTACAATGGATTTTTGTTTCAGTGTTTATGCATGTATATTCTTACTTTAATCACTTATTATTTTCAGATTAATCAATTATTATTTTCAGATATGTCTATGAATAATGTCATCAATCTCTTGGAACAAAATCTATTAAATGGTCCGAATTTCATAAAATTGATGCGCAACTTGGATTATATCCTAGTTGCAGTGGACCACCAATATGTTCTTAACACTCCGTGTCCAGTTGTCCCTACTGCTGTGTCAACTGATGAGGAACGAAACCTCTATGACAATGGGTCAAGTCTAACAATGTAGTCAAGTTCTACATGATGACTACTATGTCTAAGGTGCTCCAGCAACAACATTAGCACTATGACAAAGCATCTAAGATTATATATAGTCTCACAGTAATATATGGGGAATTGGATAGAGCTGTCAGATTTATGGATGAACTGACGTTGCATGGAGGAGCTATCGTTGGTGTAACGGCCCCTTCTCTCCTTCCCAACTTAGGGGCGCACTACAGTGTGTTGGGTGGTTTAAACAATAGAAGACTTGAACAAACAAGCTGAAATAATGGTTTACACCCAATGAGTTCAATAATAACACTTGAATAAGCATAATTTGTAACGAGGAATGCAACCTCGTATACAAAAAGTACAAATAAATGACAATAACAAGTAGTTCGGTTCTCAAATAGGGAAGGAAAATAAGTTCAGAGTTTCATGCAGCAGACAATTACGCAATGGAGTTATGCATGTGAAGATGTATATCTCATGATCAAGGATTTCTTCTCAGATAGTCCTGCCCTCTACACTTCCGTATCCGCATCGTTGCTGTTAACCTGCACATTTTAAAAACAATGCAAGGGGCTCAGTACCAAGGTATTCTGTGGAGACATGCCCAAAAACTTGCATGTTTAATTATGAATGCTATGCCACACACACAGATAAACCATCGGGTTTTAGAAAATATTTGACCATGTTTATCGAAAATATTTTCATCACACTGCCTGCATGCAGATTCACTCAATATTTATTTTATCATTTTGTCACTGGAAGTTGGCCTACTTCTAAGTCATGATGAACAATTGAGAATGGCTGAACCACTTAACCCACTGTCATCATTTAGTGCACTGGTCTCAGAACTCATCGCATTGAGACCCTGATCGATTTAAGACATGGCTTGTGTCTCTCCTTATGTCTATGAAGGTATAATACTCATTAGTGACCAAGTCTGAGCCTGGCTCGAGAAAACGGAGGATTAATGCCCTCAAGGTTTATGAGACTTGGCTCAGGATTTCCTGCAAATCATGGTTCTGTTCTCATTAAACAAAATCTCTCTGGTGAACAACGGTTGTCCAGAGGAATAGATATGAAGTCAAAACAGTTTGGCAAAGACACTAAGTTTAAAACAACACAATTTCATGCTTTTAGAAAATTGAGCTCACAGCTCGAAAAAGCATTTTGTTTTTACTGAAAATCGTCCCCACCTCGACATCTTACAGATGTTTAAGTGTAAGTAGGCAAGTTCGCTTTTGAAAGCTCCCCTATCACCCTATGTTTCCTCTAATTGATAGCACAAGAGAATGAAACATATTAGGTGGAATAATTAGTGGTGATAAATCAGTGTCCCAGCTGATATTATCGCATATTTCAGGTTCTAAGACGGACTGACTCAACAACATAACAAACACGAACCCAACTACCCAACATGCACTATTCGTATCTTGAACATGTATGGGACACTTCAAATCTTCATCAGCTTAATCACACAGTCCACAAACAGAAGATAATTCGATTCGGTGTTCATGTGCATAATAAACGATTAAACAAGTAACCGTATTTGCATAATTTAATATCAACATATCTGGACATCCGAATTTAGTTCTAATCACATGTAAACGATTATATTATGGTTCGGATTCAGTACATATAAGCGTACATAAAAAATATAGTGAAACCTTACAAACAACCTCTGTAAATGAAGGTGTATCTTGCTCGATACTCGATGAATTTTGACAAATCTAGTGGTCGTGGAAACCTTGAAGCACGATCTTGTTTCGGTCTTTATAAGTTGTCGACTGATTCTAGCTCAATCCATCTGAAAATCCCGCATGAAGATGGAGGCTGGAAGCAGGTTTACGGAATTGGCAACATTACCAACATGCCCTGTAAATGCAGGAGTATGTCCCTTGATAAACAATGGATTGTCATATTATGGCGGCTTCGCGAAGCTTGAAGCATGATCTTGCTTCACTCTTTATAAATCGTGGCCTGATTCTAGCTCAGTTGGTCGGAAAAATCGAAGGAAAACAGAGGCAAGAAGCAAGTGCTACAGTGTGTGTAGAAGAGGAAATGAAATGAAATGAGCTTCCTGCTTCTATTTTTCTTTTTCTTTCGCAATTTCCAGTCTTGCACCGCAAGACTCAGCCACCATAATGATTGATCAAATGGGTTGAATGGATAAGGCGCCACCTGGCGCGATCCTATTGGTCGTGGCTCCGAATTTGTTATTTTGTGTAATAAATCTCCGTTAATCAACCTACGATGATTCTTAATTCGATATTCATTGTCCATTTTGGAAATAGAAATCCATAGAAATGATCTAAATTACGAGTTCTACTCGTGGGTTTATTTCTACAATTTTTGGAAATTTCTCCGGTTTCACCACGAACTCAATATTTCGAAAAATCATAAAATATTCCAAGGGTCTCAGAATCTCATTCCAATTTTTTCTAAAATTCTCATAAATCATTCTTAAGCATGCCCTAGCTCGGTGAAGGAAATGGAGCTTTTGGTGCAAGTTGTTGATTTTAACATACTTTAAATACGCTAGACTCCCTAATTTAGCACGCACGAGTTTTAAAAGTAAAATTTGTCTACAAGGTTGCCTAGGGTTTCTCAAAACATACTCATAGGCATTTTGTTTGCATGAAACAAACATGCGTGCTGCAACAGGTGTTGGAAATTGAGTAACGAGCAAATAAAGGGCTAAAATAATATAGTACCTTTATTTAAATAATTAATTCAGCCAATTAACGCTTAATTAAAATCCAGCATATTAAATTCACCTGACCTTGTAAAAATTTCATCCCGAAATTTGCTAAGGGGTTCAAAATAACTCAGGATATTCGTTTTCCATAATCTCATCCAACTCCCAAGTTGCTTCTTCTTGCTCGTGGTGATTCCATAGAATCCTAACCAGTAGTAATAACTTATTTCTCAGCTTTTGGACTTGTTGATCCAAGACCGCTTCTGGTCTTTATTCGTAGTGCAAATCTTGATTCAGGGTAACTTCCTGCTGAAATATCACGTGCTGAAGATCGTACATAAATTTCCTTAACAGCGACATGTGAAATACATTGTGTATGTTAGGATTATTGTAAGAAATATTATAACCCCTTGGTCTTAATTGTATGAATATTAGTTTTGGTGCATCAAAGCTCTAGTTAATATAGTTTATAGCAACATAGTATCGAGTCAAATTGTAAAAGTCATGTATAGTATTACTTGAGTTGTAATAAAACTATAATAAAAGATAGAAGAATGCTGAAGGAATCAACATATTTGAAGATTGCTGAAGACGCTAGTAAAAGGTGAGCAAACTTTGTAGAATCAGAAGGATCCAAATCACAAGGAAACCCGACAAATCAGAGAGAAGGATAATCAACAGACACAAAGAAGGTTTCCAGATTCAAACTGAAAGATCCGTTCTGACAAAGACTGCTAAATTAAAGAGATCGCCAATCAGAGAAAACGGAGACCTGAAGAGTCTCTGCGCTTCGTAGGAAAAGAAGGATGGAGATTGACGAGCAGACACTCTGAGTCTAACGGATAAGATTCAAACAGTCGTTTGAATCTTCACCTATAAATAGGTGTCATCAAAGAGAGATTCAGATGTTCATGAAAATTCTATTACAAAGAAACAGAAGAGATCTCAATACTCTCAAACCAACGCGAACTCATATCCGATATTCAAAGCTCGAGACCTTAAGAGTATCTTCTTAAGTTAGCATTGGGTTCTTTCTATCCTAGAAAGAATCTAACAGTCACCTTGCCATGCTAGTGTGATTATCACGGGCTACTGCCAAAACACAGAAAGGTTCTGGGAAGAACTATAAAACTCCCAAAGGTCGACGTCCTAGGATAAGGGAGGTTTGTCCTTGTAGGATTCGAGTCTACAATAGACAATGCAAATTGCCACTTTAATTAACTTGCCAAGGATCATTCTTAGGATATCGAAAATAAATATAAATTAAATAAATTAGGCGAATCTAGGCATGCTCCTACAAACTTAATTGCAATAGATGGATTTTGGAATACCTAGAAGGGATTCGTGAACTAAATCACGAAGTCCGTTTGCCAAGGATTGTTCATTGGAATAAAAAAAATAAATTGTTATGCCTATGATTAATCCTAGCATGCTCCTATTGAATATGCATAAGGGGGTTTATGCGAAATACCTGGATTGTAGAAACCTGAAGAACGAGTGCGTAGAGGTTTGATCCTCAATCCTTTTCCCACGCACCAAGATTAATTCCTAACAGATTGAGGAATTGAATATAAGAAAGTAAAACAATTATTTTCGAAAACAAAGAGGGAGAGAAGAAAGAAGATCCTCCTGATCTGATCTTCTGATCTGTATCCCAACTCCATTCCGAATATCTGGTGAAGATTCCCTTCGAATTCCTTGCCCGGTTGAGAAGCAGAATTTCCTCTTCATTTATCATATCAATCGATCACCACAACTCCCAAAATATGGTTTGTTGTGTGCAACATATGATCTTGTGGTCTGTTGAGATATGGGGAACTTAGGTCTATTTATAAGAAAATACTGGACTTCTATTGGGCCTGAGTTTCATGGGCCAGACCAGGGACCAGAATGCAAATAGCAAAGGCCTATCAATTAATTAATTCTCATATTCAACCCAGAATATAATTAATTAATTAATATTGATTCATTCAACCAGAGAATCAATATTGTCCAACCTATTTGCTACCACGTTTTGAGGAACGGGATGCATGGGCTCGGTATATCCCCACATTTAAGGTTACAGATATTCGTTAATTAATTTAAGCTCCAACAAGCTATTTAATTAATTAACATCTTATATTCCTGAGTCAATCCACTCAAACCTTTTCACTTATGCTTGAACATGATCAGCTTGCAAGACTTTAGCATAACGAACCATTTGAGCTGCGCAGGGAATGTCACCATCCTATACTGGATGTGGTTACCTAGTTCCAGTACCAAACAGTCATACAAAAAATTGCAATTACCCAAGATACAAATATAAAAGCTCAACCAGAGCCTTTCACTGCAACTCAAAGTAATACACAATCCGCATATACTTCTGTACCTTCATATAGGCTTTGGATCTCATAAAGCCATAGAGATCTAGATTCTTTTAATGTCAAATAAAAGAATCGATCTCGACTTAGGTCCTTATCAATGTGTGCCCCACACCAGCATACCAAGCCATCCAAGATAAGATGCTTATTACTACGTATGCTGCAGCCTACACCGACAGTTTATCCTGGAACTGTCTTAGCTGTGATAACTATTTATATCTCGCTAGGTCAAACAATCCATACGATCTTCCGTGATCTACTACAAATCGTATGATCTTCCTATCGACGAGATAAGAGGATAATTGCATTTGCGACACATGTTAGTTAATTCAGACAGGAGATGAACATACAACATTTATGATTCCCAGTATATTAACCAATCGACCTTGCACATAATATACCAATCATAATGCTTTCAGTATATAAATCCATCATACCTCAACTCATGCGGATTGAATACGGTGGTAGATCGTTGATGGTGTTCCTAGAGATCGGATCTTCTTATCTGTTTTCTTGCTCAATCCAGAAATCTGGTGAGAATGTGCTACCGGATCTACAGCCGCCCACTCTCTCAATTCTCTCTAGGGTTTCTAATTGAAACTTCAAAAACATATGTGGGAAATGAGAGATTGATCTATTTATATAGATATGGAGAATGGGCTATTAGGGTTTAATAAACCCTAATTGGCTCTGAGCAATGTCGGGTCAGACCAGGAATCAAATACAAATAATAAAGTGGGCCTCCTATTAATTAATTCCATGTTCAACCCAGAACATAATTACATGCCACCAGAGAATTAATCCTGACCTACCCCTTTATTACCACGTTATTAGGAATGGGTTGCATTGATTTGGTTAATCCCCATATTTAAGGTTTCAGACATTCATTAATTAATTCAGTGTATGACAATTAACTGTAATTAATTAATATCTTATTGTTCCTGAGTAGTGCCACTCAACCCTTATCGCTTATGCTTGAATCAATGATTTAGCCAGCAGGAATTAGCATAACGAATCTCGTGAGCTTCCCAGGGAATGTCACCATCCTGAATTGGATATGGTAATCTAAATCCAGCCCGAGGAAACCCCACACAAACTGCCATCACCCAAGATGCAGATATATGAGTACATGTAAGACTCTCCCCCATGGCATGTCAATGTGACAGTCATATGTCAAGTAGAATGGTTCATCTCACTGTTGATCATATCAATACATTGAGATGTATCAGTCACAAAAAGTAGTCAAGATAAACCACTTATGGACTTGTTTGTTGCAGCCTAGACCGACAGCCAAACCAGAAACTGTCTCAGCTATAATGATTGTTTATATCTCGCTAGTTCGAATGATCTATACAATCTTCTGTGATCTCTTACACACCGTATGATTTCCTTATCGACGAGATAACTGGATGTGTTTGTTCGCATAGTATGGTTGTTAATTCAGACAGGAGTTGTTTATTGCAAGTCATTAATGATTACCAGTATATCAAACATAACATTTCTCAATATACCAATCATAATGCTTTTATGTATACAATACCAACAATCTCCCACTTATACTCAAAGCATTATACCATTACTTTCGAGAGTGTAACATGTGTCTATTCTAATCTAGCTATTACATTTGGTCACCAGGTGGCCAGCATCTACCTCAGTACAAGGCTACGAACATGACCCTTGTATGCCTTTTGTGGTAAGCCCTTTGTAAATGGATCCGCTAGATTATCCTTCGTGTCAATCTTCTCTATTAGCACATCACCCCTTGCTACGATTTCTCGTATGATGTGGTACTTTCTCTCTATGTGCTTTGACGCCTTGTGAGTTCTTGGTTCCTTAGAGTTTGCTACTGCACCAGCATTATCACAATATACCGTGATAGTCTTGGGAAAACTCAGAACAACTTAACTCTTGGAGGTAGTTTTGGAGCCATACTGCTACTTTAGAAGCCTCTGAAGCTACCACATACTCAGCTTCCATGGTGGAGTCCTTGATGCATTCTTGTTTCGCACTCCTCCATGATACAGCTCCACCTCCCAAGGTGAACACATAGCCCGAGGTCGATCTCTTCTTATCCTGATCTGCCTGGAAATCTGAATTCGTATAACCCAAAAGGCACAAATTCTCACCCTGATAAACAAGACAATAGTCTCGAGTTCTTTTCAGATACTTGAGAATATGTTTGACAGCAGTCCAGTGTGCCTGTCAAGGGTTAGACTGATATCTGGCCACCATGCCCATGACATAACAGATATCTGGCCTCGTACATAGCATCATATACATGAGACTTCCCACCGCCGAAGCATAAGGTACTTTAGCCATCTCATCCTTCTCCTCTTCTGTTGCAGGGCATTGTGCCTTAGACAGAGGAACACCATGTCTGAAAGGTAGCAATCATTTCTTGGCATTTTGCATGCTAAAACGGGCAATCACTGTATGAATATAAGCTACCTGAGACAAGCTTAACATCCGCTTCTTGTGATCACGCAAGACTTTAATCCTAAGGATGTATCCAGCGTCTCCTAGGTACTTCATTTGAAATTGTTCGGATAACCATCTCTTTTTGTCTGACAACACCTTCACATCTTTGCAGAATAGAAGATTGTCATCTACATAAAGTGCAAGGAATACCACGCTTTCACTGACGCATAATCGGTACACGCAACTTTTAGTTTCGCACTGTAAAAATCCATTGGATTTAATCACATCATCAAAACGTTTGTTCCATGACCGTGAAGCTTGGTAAGTCCATACAAGGACTTCCTTAGCTTCCAGACAAGATGCTCTTCACCATCCTTCACATAACTATCTCCAGGTACCCGTTTAAAAACACGATTTTGACATCCATCTGCCAAATCTCTAGGTCCATATATGCTGCTATGGATAGAAGAATTCGAATTGATTTGAGCATGCCTACCGGTAAGAAGGTCTCATCATAGTCAATGCCCTCCTTTTGACTATAACCCTTCACCACCAACTTGGCTTTAAAAGTCGTTACTTGTCCTTTCGAACCTTTCTTTTGTTTGTGTACCCATTTGCAACCTATGGCCCATAAGCCATCTGTTAGCGCAGACTTCTGGTATACATCCATAGCGGTAATTGATTCAATTTCTGAATCCATGGCTTTATGACATTTTTCTGCATCATTGTCATTTACTGCTTCGTCGTATGTCCATGGGTCAGTATCATCCAGTCCATCTTCCGGGATCAAGTCCGAAGACTCTCCCACGAATATATACCG
>JAPKLW010000448.1:122609-139326 GCA_026898455.1 Plectranthus barbatus
TTCCATACCTTCAAGAGGTACACTCAATATGCCACGGGGTTTTCCCAATGGAAGTGCATCATCTTCTTCAATTTCTTGGAGCATGATATCACTTTTGGATTTGTGGTTTTTCACAAATTCGTCCTCCAAGAATGTCGCATTGGTGCTAACAACGATCTTATGATCCTCAGGCTAGTAGAAATAACCACTTTTCGTTTGTCTGGTGTATCTCACGAACATCATTAGCTTGGACCTACCTTCTAACTTATCAGATTACTTTTAAAAAACATATGTCGGACAACCCCACACTCTTATCGTTGACACACTAGGCTTTCAACCATGCTAGAGTTCCGAGGGTGTCTGAGGAACTGACTTAGAAGATACCAGGTTCAGCAGGTATGCCGTTGTTAGTAACGCGTGGCCCCAAAATGAAACAAACAAGTTCGCATAACTCATCATGGATCTAACCATTTCAAGAAGAGTCCTATTTCTTCTTTCCGCCATACCATTCTACTGAGGAGTGTCCGGTGCGGTCCATTGGGATGTAATCCCATGCTCTGACAAAAACTGCAAGAACTCGTCACTGAGATACTCACCACCATGATCAGATTGTAATGACTTAATGGTCTTCTTTAACTTCTTCTCTACTTCCGCCTTGAATTCCTTGAATTTCTCAAAGCACTCAGACTTATAGTGAAGTAAGTAAACATATCCGTATCTCGAGTGGATCAATTCCGACACATAAATTAGAGTGGATCAGAGTGGATCAATCCTCCACGAGCTTGCGTAGACATCTGTCCACATAAATCAGAGTGGATCAATTCCAACACATCACTTGCTCGAGACTAACTTGCCATGAAAGGCCTGGTCGTCATCTTTCCCTCTATACGGGATTCACAAACTCGATGTAGAACTACGTGGATTGAATCCAGCGTTCCATCATCCACGAGTCTCTTGATCCTCTTTTGATTGATGTTACCTAGTCTCATATGCCATAGATATGTAAGATCCTCATCAGAAGATGAAAACTTTCTCTTCTTATGATTAAATGAGTTATATGAAGCATTCACGGAAGATTCATGCAATAAAGTTATGATATAAAGAGAGTCTTTCTGTATTCCACGGTAGATAACACCGTTATTGCCATTGATAGTAACATGACTATCAAAAATAACTAAAAACCCATCATTTATTAAACGGGAAATAGAAATAAGGTTCCGCCGAAAATCCATCACATACAAAATGTCTCTTAAAATCAAAACATTGTCTTGAAAGCATGATGTAACATCTCCAACTTATACTGCAGACACACGAGCAGCATTACCCATGGAAATCGTCACCTCATCATCATTCAGCTACCTTGTCGGCCTGAATTCCTGCAAAGTGTGACAAACATGATCAGTAGCTCTAGTATCCACTACCCACGAATAGGTAGAAACAGATGCTAAACGTGTTTTCGTTACAAATGTTAATGACGTTCGTTGTCCAACCCGCTTGGTTAGACAATCCTTCTTCCAGTGACAAGTTTTGCCACAATGGAAACACTTGCCTTTCTTCCCCGGTGTCACAGTCTTCTTTTTCCCAGAACTTTTGCTTCCAAAGGATGTATTCTTGAATTTCTTTCCAATCACCCCTTAGCACCTTTTGATGAAGCACGACGACTACCGGAAGAAATCAAGACTGCCTTTTCAGGTTGCATGACTAATTCAGCTGCCATGAGATCACTAAGTAACTCATTAAGAGTGTACTCCTTTTTACACATGACAACATTCAGTCTAAAGTTCTCAAAAGACTTCGGAAGTGAGTTGAGTATGATATCGACCTGGGCTTCCCCGTCAATACCTCCTCGAGGCAACGTCAGTTCATCCATGAGGTGAGTCATGGAAACAACATGCTCCCTCACTGAGCTACAATCAGTCATTTTACAACTCATGATTTCTTTCATGAGATTAAATCTAACATCTCTATCCGATTCCCCATAAGTAACTGTGAGACTATCCATAATCTTTGATGCTTTGTCACAGTGTTGATGTTGTTGCTGGAGCACCTGTGACATAGTGGTTTTCATATAGCACTTGATTACATTAGTAGACTTGACCCACTTGCCATAGAGGTTCTGCTCCACATAGTTGACTCAGCAGTGGGGACTGCTGGACAAGGAGTGTTAAGAAAAAATTAATGATCCTCTTCAACTAGGATATAATCTAAGTTTTGCTTTCATTCCAGGAAATTCGGACCAGTTAACTAATTTTGTGCCAAGATATTGATGACATTATTCATAGACATATTTGAAAACAATAATTGATTAAAGTAAGAACATACAAGCAGAACATTGAAACAAATATGCATTGTAACCTTTTGATAATCCAATACAATTGTTTCCCCCAATTGCCTAGGTGCATCTACTGCAAGCTCCTTTTGAAGACGTTTACAGCAGACCATCTAACCAGACTGCTCTTTGAAGTTCCAGTCTTTAATTTCAATCCATGCCAGGTATTCGCCGATAAATGAAATTAATAAAACTAAGACCATGTTCAACTTATCTGAGCAGGGACATCATTCATGAGTTAGTACTTAGGAAATATCTAAGCATTTGACCACAATTCTAACTCCGGAAGTTAAAAGGATGATTTGTCATGCGTACTAGACCCATGACGCATGCCTCTTTCAACCTTTGTTATCTCATTTAAAACAATCCTAGAGAGCTTATGAACAAATAAAGTAAGAAGGCTACGGTCATGTAGACGTCAACTCACTTCACTATCCACTTCTCACATGTTTAAATGTTTTATTTAGAAATCTAATCTATTAGAACTTATGAACAAATAAAGTAAGCAGGCTACGGTCGTGTAGACGTCTACTCACTTCACGCCAACTTCTAATAAGAGACCGTATTGTGCAGGTCTTGTTGATTTTAATTAAAAAATCTTGCTTAGTCTTTTTCTTTCAAAAGGTTCTTATGTGCACATATTATTTTATGATCCGTAAATTATTTCACATCTAAAATTCTATCATATTTCCCAACATGATTCCGGAATTTATAAACATAATTTAATACATAAAATAAATCACATAAAGCATGCTTTGAACAGTAAATAATAAAGCAGCAACATGATTCCCCATTATTTACAACATGCTTTAAAAATAAATAATAAAAGCAGTAGCATGCTTTCCTATTATTTACTAGTGTGCACATAATAAATCACATCATACGAGAATATAATAAATAAAATAAAAATTCTCGTGGCTCCTTGATGCAATTACATGGGAAATAAAAATAAATAAACCTATCTATTACAAGGCTTTAATTTTAATACAGATCTTCAAATTGGGCTCCCACTCTTTAATTTGAAATCTGCAACTTGGGCTGAAAAATAATACAACAAATTGGGCCAGAAATTAGGGTTTCAGGTCCATAGGGTAGCAAAAACCCTAACACTAATTTCCAGCCAACTTTCTTTCCTAGCCCTAGTTCACCTAGGGTTCCAGCCGCCACCCTTCCCAGCCAAAATTGCCGCCAGAGTACAGCCTCAAGCCCACTAGTCGCCACACCACCGTCGTCCGGCCTCGCGCAGGCCGCAGCATCGGCTGACCCACGTCACTCGCGAACGCTGCACGTTGCAGCTCACCATCGCGAGGAAGCTCGCTGTTCGCAAATGCCGCGCCTGCTACCCGATGACTGCCATTAGATGGCAGTTGCAGAACCTCTGCCGTGCACGCCTGTCCGCAGAGATCCGCGCCGACTGGAGGCGGCGCCACTGCTCGCACGAGGAAAAGAGGGAGACTGTGTGTTGCTTTTGCTGCGAGGAAAACGCGGCTGCGCGCGGCCACTCCTCACCGGTAAGCCACTGCTGCACCTTCTTCATTGTTGCCCTTGTTCTCTTTCTTTTTCTCCAATTTACACATTGAAAAAAAAAATGCAACAAAATTTATCTAGTCAATTACATGATTTCTTCTGTCAATATAATCGCGGATTCTCTTGCGATTTAAAAACAAAATGAAAATTAGAGAGGGGCCACGAGAACAAAAACATCCACGACAAATTTTAAATCTATCCATGAACATACATATTTATTTAATCACAATTTATTTAGGATAAAGCCTAAGAACTAGAACCTAGCTCTGATACCAATTTAGGATTCGAGTCTACAATAGACAACGCGAATTACCATTTTAATTAACTTGCCAAGGATCGTTCTTAGGTTATCGAAAATAAATATAAACAAAATAAACCAGGTGAACCTAGGCATGCTCCTACAAACTTAATTGCAATAGATGAATTTTGGAATGCCTCAACTCCGGTGGATTGAATACGCTGGTAGATCGTTGACGGTGTTCCTACAAATCTGATCTTCTGATATGTTCCCTTGCTCGATCTGAAAATCTGGTGAGGATGCGCTAACGGATCTACAGCCGCCCACTCTCTCAATTCTCTCTAGGGTTTCTGATTTGAAACTTCAAAAACATATGTGGAAAATGAGAGATTGATCTATTTATATTGATCTGGAGAATGGTTTATTAGGGTTTAATAAACCCCAATGGGCACTGAGCGATGTTGGGCCGAACCAGGGATCAAATGCAAATAATAAAGTGGGCCTCCTATTAATTAATTTCATGTTCAACCCAGAACATAATTAATTAATAAACATTAATTCATGCCACTAGAGAATTAATGCTTACCAACCCCTTTATTTCCACGTTATTCGGAACGGGTTGCATTAACTTGGTTAATCCCCATATTTAAGGTTTCAGACATTCATTAATTAATTCAGTGTATGACAATTAGCTGTAATTAATTAATCTCTTATTATTCCTGAGTTGTACCACTCAACCCTTATCGCTTATGCTTGAATCAATGATTCAGCCTGCAGGACTTAGCATAACGAACCTCGTGAGCTTCCCTGGGAATGTCACCATCCTGAAACGGATATGGTTATCTAAATCCAGCCTGAGGAAACCCCACACAAACTGCCATCACCCAATATGGTAATCTAAGACTCTCCACCATAGCAAGTCAAAGTGACAATCAACCCATGTGTGCCCCTCAGCATTCAATAGAATTTAGATCCGACCAAGTTACTGAGATCTTTACTCATTCATATGTCAAGTAGAATGGTTCCACTCACTGTTGATCCTATCAATACATTGAGATGTACCGGTCACACAAAGTAGTCAAGATAAACCACTTATGGACTTGTGTGCCATAGCCTAGACCGACAGCCAAACCAGAAATTGTCTCAGCTATGAGAAATGTTTATATCTCGCTAGGTCGAACGATATATACGATCTTCGGTGATCTCTTACACACCGTATGATCACCCTATCGACGAGATAACTGGATGTGTTTGTTCACGTCGTATGATTGTTAATTCAGACAGGAGTTGTGTATTGCAAGTCATTAATGATTACCAGTATATCAAACATAATGTTTCCCAATATACCAATCATAATGTTTTTATGTATACAATTCCAATAGTCCTCCCTCAAAGGAGTGTCAAAGGTGAAGATTGAAGAATGAGGTGCTTGAAGGTGTGTGCTGACCAGACGGAGGAGTTGCTCAACGTTAGAGATCAATCCTGACCTTGTAATCAATTTATAGTGAATTTTCAGTCAGGAGGACTGAAAAGTGGACGTAGAACGATTGTTCGAACCACTATAAATCTCGTGCTCATTTACTACTTTCATTTGTTTACGGTTTCCTTTTGAAACTCAACACATCAAGTACTGATGTATAATCTGCAATAAATCTAACAAATACTCGAGCTTAAACAAATTCGATAAACACTCGCTAAGTCGTGACCTTAGCAAGATATTATTAAAACTTTCGCTGCATATATGAACACTCTGATCGGGGACCAACAAGTGGTATCTGAGTGGTTGGTCTTTACACATTAGCTGCTTCTGAATCGCTTAAAACCAAATCCATTTTTCCTTGCATATTTCTTGTGTTTCTGTGTTTAGCTCGGGATAAGGAAAATGGCGAACAATGTAAAGTTGGGAAAGTTCACTCTAGAAACATACTCCATCTGGAAAAAGAGGTCGCTGATCACATAGATGAATATCCATCCCGAGATGAAGCAAGTGATCGAGGAAGGACCAATCAAGATCTAAAAGGTGAAGGCTCGAATCGGCAAAAATGTTCAAGGACCAGAAGAGATGGTGGACAAGTTGTACACAAAGTGGACTCAGGAAGATCGAGTTCGTGGTCAACTGGACTACGTAGCCATGGATTTGATCTTAAATTCTCTTACAGGACCTCTAATTGCTGAAGTCTTGGAGTACAAGAACGCAAAAGAAATGTGGGACTTTCTTGGCTCCGTGAGCAAAGAGAAGGATCAAATAAAGAGAAACAAGCTACAACGGAGCGTGGATAGATACGTGTCATTCCAGATGCTTCCTGGAGAAACCTACAAAGACATGGAAGCTAGATTCGATTCCATCGTAGTAGAATTAAAGGAGTTGGGAAGAACATACGAACTTTCTGACATGAACTCAAAGATCCTCTCAAAAATGCCAAAGGAAGACTGGTTTGTTAAAGTGACAAGCCTTAAGGAGAAAGATCTATCAACCATGAGCACAAAAGATGTGTTTGCCTATCTTCAGGCACATGTATGGGACATCATGCAGCTCAACAAAAGTGAAGTTGTATGAGCTGCAGTATCCATTGAAGATCATCCCGAGGTTGCAGCATTCTTCATAAAAATAGTCGTACAAAAGTGGAAAACCAAGAAGCCAATCCACTCAGATCATCCAGCTCAATCCAGCCCAACGAAGGAGATCGCATCAACCAGTGGATCTGAAGTTATAGAAGCAGAATGCTCAGTCAGCAAACTGGAGGAGCTAATGAAAAGACCACAGAAGCTGCTGTGAAAAGCAAAGGCAAAAAGGAAGAATCTCAGCAAAGCCAACAAGCAGACATGCGGACAGCCAAGATGATGCCAAAAATGTGCTGCGAGTGCAACATTCTAAATCATCTAAAGTTCGAGTGTCTTCGAGTAAATCCAGATGAAAGGGAGCGATTGAGAAAGCTTTTCGAGAAGCGCGTGTCCAAGGCCGTTGCAAAAGCTCTGCTGACCAGGATGGAAATACCAGACATCCCATAACACGACGACGAAGTCTACTCATCAGAAGATGAAGAGGATGTCCTCATTGTATTCATGGCCAACATCAATGACGGTGCTAATGGGAATGAAGAGCAGACAGAAGAATCACCCCTAGCTGTCACGAGAGATCAGGTAACAAATTTTGTTATGTCTGCTGCTTCTACTTCAAAAAATTTGCATGATACTGCTGATTCATGTTACTCAGAATCAGACGATATAACTGTTGAATTCCTTTTAAAAGAGTTTTCAAACTTTCATGCTTTAAAAGATGTTTTTATAAAAGAAGATTCCTTGCTGAAATCTCAGCTTTCTATCTTGACAAGTGAGATTGAAAAATCTAGGTTAACTGACGAGGAACTCTCGAAACTAACAACTGAAGTCACTTCTCTAAGTAAAAGTTTTGATTATTTAAAATAAGAGAATGAGGTTTTGAAAAACAAAAACTCCGTGTGAAATCCTTGTCAATGTAGAATTTCTAAAAGCACAAGAGATTTAGATGAGATCTTAAGTGTTCAAAGGAGCACAACTAATCATGCTTGAATAGGTTTTAAAATAGGATAATCCAGCAATGTTGATCCTGGTCAATCAAAGAAAGTTGTCTTTTTCCAGCAATCGGGAAGGTTCAGCAACCTATTAGGAAAGAAAAAGGGAACAATGCTAGATTAGCAATAGTTGCTCAGCAGAAACATTGACAAACTAATAATCCCCTTCTGACTGCTCAGCAGAGACTGAAATGTATATCTGCTGAGAGGAAGCCAACAAAGTCAAAGTATGCAACCCAACAGACTGTTCCATCTGCTAGGAATGTTCATACAAAACCTAGCAAGGCTAAGAAATCTGCTGAGATTGCAAGGAAGCCAGCATACACACCAAGTAGGAGGAACACTTACTTGAGGCTAGAGTCTAAACCATTGCATTTTCAAAAGACTGTGAAGGCTGAGCACACCACTACACATTTCAAAGCTGATTCAAGGTATTACTCAATGTGGCCCTCATTGACCGCCTCAAGAAAAATCTACAAAGCATCAGTCAGCTAAGTGAAAATGGATATATTGTTTCATTTTTTGATACATGTTGCAAGATTGCTGACAAGACCACTGGAGACATAAAGCTTAGAGGAATTAGAAAAGGAGGACTCTATGTTGTAGATTGGGAAAGTGGTCAGCAAGCTTCATGCTTTATTGCATTCAACAAAGAAGAAACCAACTGGCTATGGCACAAGAAGTTAACGCACTTTAACATTAAAACTATCAATTATATAGCCAGAAATAACATTGTTACAAGAGTGCCCAAAGAGAACTTCAAGACGGAAGGAGTATGTAGAGCTTGCCAGCAAGGGAAACAAGCCAAGACATCCTTCAGATCCAATCCTAAAAAGGCCACATCAAATAGAATGCTTCAGCTACTGCACATGGATTTATTTGGCCCTATGACTCCACCCACTTTAGGTAACATATACCTTAGTTGTTATTGATGACTATTCCAGGTAAACGTGGGTGAGACTGCTCAAGATAAAAGATGAAGTGAAGAAAGTCCTACCGGAGTTGAACCTTCGAGTCCAAAATGATAAAGAGCTCACGGTGAAAAGAATAAGGTCTGACAATGGAACAAAATTCTGCAATGTAGCAATAATGGATTTTTGCGTCGACGCTGGGATAGGACATGAAAGGTCCACTGCAAGAACACCTCAGCAAAATGGCTTGGCAGAACGGAGGAACATAGCTCTAAAAAAGGTCGTGCGAACAATGCTAGGCGATACAGATCTAGGACAAAGATATTGGGGAGAAGTTGTAATGAACGCATGCTATACGCAGAATCGAAGTGGCCTGAATCTCCACTTCAACAAGACTCCCTACGAAAATTATCATGGTCGTAAGCCTTTCTTAGCTCATCTTCATGCTTTCGGTTCACCATGTTATATCCATAATAATGGGAAGTCAAAGTTAAGTACTTTTTATCCCAAAGATGATGAAGGAGTGTTCCTAGGATATGGACATCCATCTCACAAGGGTTATAGAGTACTTAACAAGACCACCAAACTTGTGAAAATAACATGCAATGTTATTTTTTATGAAGCTACTTTAGTGTGTAGGACCATGAGGGACTTAAGAGATGTGATTGAGGAAACTTATAATGTCAATGATAAATTCAGCTCGAATACTTCCGAAGCTGAACCGATTGTTCCAACTAGGTTGATGGGTGAATATGTTTCTACGCTGGAGACCTTGGCTGATCAACAAACAACCGAGATGGTTAGTGATGCAACTGGTAATGCTGAGGCCACCCTAAATCCTCTCAATGAGATCATATGCTAAGGGGGAACTCAAGAAGGAGAAACCACTCAGCAAAACAAAGACGTTGCTGTGAATACCCAAAATCGCGAGAGGACTTTTGAAGACAACACTGCTGAAAAGGACCAGGAGCGGACTGCTAACGACAGGTGTATTACTCCAGCAAATACAGAACCAGCAGACGATTCATCAAAAGACAACTACTCAGCAAACGAGAACCCCGCAAGTGTAGTTGAAAGACTGAACAACCTACAACTTGTTGATGTACCTATTTCTGAAAGTCAAATTGGAGCATCTAGCAGTCAAACCATACCAGTTACGGAGCTGTAAAGACCAAAGTGGCTGCTGAGGGATCATCCTTCATAAGCAATATTAGGAGATCTTATCGATCCAATTCGAACCAGACACAGCGCAATGCTAGCCAGCTACATATCTCAAGAGGAGCCAACCAAAGTTGCCGACGAACTCAAATCTGCCGAT
The DNA here is from genome assembly GCA_026898455.1 of Plectranthus barbatus. Taxonomy (NCBI): domain Eukaryota; kingdom Viridiplantae; phylum Streptophyta; class Magnoliopsida; order Lamiales; family Lamiaceae; genus Plectranthus; species Plectranthus barbatus. The sequence goes on from JAPKLW010000448.1 coordinate 132,463, forward strand.
TGGATCAACAAACTACAGAAAGAATTTTCAGAATTCATGCGGAATTACGTATGGGATCTCGTAGATCGACCAATGCATCAATCAGTAAGTCCAACTTCTCAGCAAATTTCTGGTATCTATGGTATTCTGAAGTCTCAAAAGATCAAGGATTGATAAGGATGCTGAGTCCAAGGTCTCAGCATAGGCCTACTAATTGCTGAATTCGAAGCTCTCAACAAAATTCCTTTTTGCAAGCTGAATTTGGCAAAATAGATAGAAGAGTGATAATGATTTCAAATCTCTTGAAAGGCGGGATTATCTGATTGATGGAGCCACTGTGAAGTCTACATTAATTGAAAAGGTATCTAGCTGCACAGGGCGACGACAAATAAGCAGAAGCCACATCAGCCACGCACAACTTTCCATCATCGTGGGACGTAAGGCAAACCATCACCAACTGCCCAACCATCGATTTATCCAGATCAGAAGGGAGATCCAACCGCTCACACAAAGCTGATTGCTCACAATCGTATAAGGAAGTCGGTTTGGGATTTCTAAACCCTATTGCTCCATATACTTCTGATTTTGAATTTTTCTCTACATCTCCTTGACTTTAGAAAAATTATCAATGGCAGAATCATCCAATTGCTCCAGTCCCCCTGCCGAATCATCTAGAAGGCCATGCATTCCCAAAGAACCTGAACAATTTCAGCCAACATTCACAGGTGTATTCAAGAAGGAGTAGTGATAACTCTCTTAAAGAGTTATTATTTTGTGTCGAACTTAATGAATTACGTCTTAGAATAGTCTTGTTTCATAGGATAATTAGCAAAATATAGGTTAATTGGTTAGTTTATTAAATTTTGGTTTACTATATAGTCTTGTGTTAATTATCAGTTTTTGCGAAAATAATTGTTTGAAATAATATCACAGGTTTTACTATGCTAGAACATAACAAGAGCAAGAAGGATTGATACGATGTCGCAGCATAGGAGCAGCATGGCCAGAACTCTAATGAGGAATATTCGGGACCACAGCAGACAAGATCTCAACACTTTTGAGACCTTGTCTCAAAAAGCAGGACAGGTGTCACCCAGGAGAACTGTCAGAGCTGGGAGGCAGATTGAGGAGCCACGTGTAAGGCTGTGATGATGCTGAAGGGAGACAAGATAGATATTTTCAGAAAAGAGAAGAGAGAGAGCAGAGATACACACAGAGAACACAATCGGAGAGGAGTATCAACATAGGAGTTTAAGCAGGGCGAACGAGGAGTTCATGAGAAATCAACGTGGATGTTGCAACAAACCTGAATAGTTTATTTCTATTTTGCAGTTTTCTTTAATATTTCTACGTATTTGATGTTTGGAGATATGAACTTGAACATCGTTTGCTTTTTATCTTTTGTAAGCATGAGCTAAACCTTTTAAGCTCGGGTTATTGACTGGTTTATCTTCTTGAATATATGTTGAAGTTGTTCTTGTATTAAATCTGGTGTTTGATTTCGATTCTGGTTCGTTTGTTTATCTAAACACGACAGTGGCAGGTAGGAATTTCACCTAGTGAGACGAGAGGAGATCTAGGATGAGGGAGTCGTGGTCAATCTTGATTTCTAGTGTAGACATACATGGAATCTAAGACTTAAAAGAACCCCTGTTCTGAAATAGCTTGTTTGAAGGAAAAATCTATCATAGACATATGAAGGTTAGTAAGAAAACATAGATCTAGCGCTATGACAATAGTCTAGACAAAAAAGAGTGTGGTTGCAAGAACCAGAGTTGATGCCTGATCAATGCTGCAGCATATAGGAGAGTAGATAATCAAAAGTCAATAACCCGAGTGCATTTTATCATTGATTTTAAAACCATAGTCTATTAGTTTATGATTATTTTGTGGGAAGAATATTATTAATTGTTCTAGCACTGCTCGGTTTCATTTTATATGCTTTCTTTTTATTTTAGTTTGGAGAAATCACAAAACCCCATTAATTTACAAACAATAGAATGTGCACGATTCACTTTCACTCCCTTGGGTACGATATCTGGACTTAGATATGTATTACTTGTTTAGACATACATGCACTTGCGTATAATTATAATAGCTACTAGCACAACAACAAGTTTTTAGCGTCGTTGTCGGGGAGTTATTGATATTGAGTACGAATGTTATTTTATTGTTTGAATTTGCATGCACAGTTGGTCGACTGAAATTGTAGGAAACTAATCATTTTCTATAATTGTAGGGAAGGCTAGCGGTGTTTGAGTGAGGAGACAATCAGGGAAATATTTTTATTTGATCCAGAGATAGAGAGAACTTTTAGAAAGAACAGAAGAAAGTAAAGAGCTAGAAAGATAGCTGACAGAATTCCTGAGCCGAAAGTTGAGTTGGAAAATCCGGTTGATGAAAAAGATAGGGTAATCAGAACTACAGCACCAAGGTTCTTGGAGTTTGATCCTGGAGTTGCGAGGCCAGAAGTTCAGGCACAGCACTTTGAGTTGAAACCTGTGATGTTTCAAATGCTGCAGAGTTTGGGGCAGTTCGGAGGACAGTCTATAGAAGATCCACATTTGCATTTGAAGTCTTTCTTAGAGATTTGTGATAACTTCAAGTTGCAAGGAGTTACACCTGAGGCCTTGAGAATGCGGTTGTTCCCTTTCTCTCTAAGGGATAGTGCAAAAACCTGGCTCACTAATCTGCCACCAGGATCTGTAACTACCTGGAACAAGTTGACTGAAACCTTTTTGCTGTAGTATTTCCCTCCGACAAGAAATGCACGATGTAGAAATGCAATCATGGCATTGAAACAGGAGGATGAGTCTGTTAGTGAAGCATGGGAAAGATTCAAAGAACTGCTGAGAAGATGCCCAAACCATGGGATACCTTATTGTATTCAAATGGAGATTTTCTACAATGGGCTGAACGGTAATTCAAGAATGCCGATAGATGCTACATCTGGAGGAGCACTATTGGACAAAACGTACAATGAAGCTACTAAAATTTTGGACGAAGTGGCTGCTAATAACTATTTTTGGGCAAATTCAAGAGCAGCAGCTATCTCTACTCCTAAGGTAGCAGGTATGGTGGAAGTTGATCCAATGAAAGCTTTGACTGCGCAAATGGAGGCTCTAGGAGCAACTATGAAGAGCATTGAGAAAATTACCAGTCCAAGTAAAACAACTCCAATGTGTGCAGAAATCTCAGGATCTTTGGATTGTATTTATTGTGGAGGAGCACACCAATTTGAGGAATGTCCATCAAATCCAGCATCAATTTGTTATATGGGAAACAGAAATCATCACCACCAGACTAATAATCCATATTCAAACACTTAAACAGTGGATGGAGAAATCATCCAAACTTTTCTTGGTCTGGACAAGGGAATCAAAATGCTGCAACAAGGGAGCAGCATTATAACAAAGGAGGTTATAATCAACAGCAGAGTCTAGAAGCTCCACCTCCGAAACAAGAGAAAACCATGGAGGAGATGATGAAGGAATTCATGACTCAAAATGAAGTGCGGCTTAAAAATCAAGATGCTCTTATTCAGAGCCAAGCATCTTCTCTAAGGAGTCTGGAAGTGCAAATGGGACAGTTAGCTAATAAACTGAGAAGCAGACCACCAGGAGCATTGCCGAGTAACACTGAAAATCCACTGAATAGAAAGGAGCAATGTAAAGTTGTTACACTTTGAAGTGGGAAACAGTTTGAAGAGAGAAGGGCTGAAAATCTGGAAGCAGGAGAAGGATCATCATCAAGAGCTGCAGTGACTAAAGATAACCTGCAAAAAGATAAGTTGCTGGAAAAGGAAGATGTGTCCCCTGATTTGAGGGAAGAGGAAAATCTTGTGGAGAAATCTGCAGAAATGCCTGAAGGAAACATTTCTAAAGCTAAGAGGAAATCTAGTTTGGAGGAGTACGATTATGCACCACCACCACCATACCCAACTAGATTCAAGAAGCAGAAAGAGGAGGAACAGTTCAAGAAGTTTCTAGAAATGCTGAAACAAATTCATATCAATGTACCATTGGTGGAAGCACTTGAGCAGATGCCAACTTATGTGAAGTTTTTAAAGGACATTTTGTCAAAGAAAAAGAGGCTGAAGGAATTTGAAACAGTATCATTGTTTGAATGCAACAAAGAAGGATCACTTACCTTTACCATTTGTAGATCAGATGTTGGATAAGCTAGCTGGATAGGAGTTTTACTGCTTTTTGGATGGATATTCAGGGTATCATCAGATAGCAATAGCTCCAGAACATCAAAGTTTAACCACATTTACTTGTCCCTATGGAACTTTCACTTTTAAGAGAATGCCTTTCGGATTATGCAATGCTCCAGCAACATTTCAGCGTTGTATGATTGCTATTTTCTCCGAGATGATAGATAATGGATTGGAAATCTTTATGGATGACTTCTCAGTATTTGGGGAGAATTTTGAAGCATGTCTGGAGAATTTGGAAAAGGTCTTGAAGCTGTGTGAAAAATAACAATTGGTGCTGAACTGGGAAAGTGTTGTTTCATGGTGCAGCAGAGAGTAGTCTTGGGACACAAGATATTAAAAGCTGGAATAGAAGTTGATCTGGCCAAAATTGAGGTGATAGAGAAGATGGCAGTACCAAGTTCAGTCAAGGCAGTTAGAAGTTTTCTGGGACATGCAGGATTTTACCGAAGGTTTATAAGAGAGTTCTCAAAAATTGCAAAGCCCTTATCTGAATTGCTTGCGAAAGATAGGAAATTTGAGTTCTCTCCACAATGTATGGAAGCATTCTTGAAACTGAAGTCTGCTCTGATTTCTGCACCATTATGCAACTGCCAGATTGGAATTCTCCATTCGAACTTATGTGTGATGCTAGCAATTATGCTTTAGGAGTGGCTTTGGGGCAGAGAAAAGAGAAGATATTCAGGGTGATCCACTATGCAAGTCGAACCCTTGATGGAGCTCAGAGAAATTATACAACCACATAGAAAGAGTTGTTAGCTGTGGTGTTTGCATTTGATAAATTTAGATCATATCGGGTGGGGTCCAAGGTGATCGTTTATACAGACCACTCAGCAATCAAGTATCTAATGGCCAAGAAAGATGCTAAACCAAGGTTAATCAGGTGGATATTGCTATTACAAGAGTTTGATATGGAAATCAGAGACAAGAAAGCAACTGAAAACTAAGTAGCAAACCATCTTTCCAGATTGGAAAACCTCAATGGAGAAGAAGGGATTGAGCAAGTAAATGATAAATTTCCAGATGAGCAGCTGATGAGATGTGAAGAGGAAGCCCCATGGTATGCCGACTTGGCCAACTATTAGCTACTGGGAGGAAACCCCATGGAATCAAGGGGCAGCAGTTGAAAAAGTTTCTTCATGATAAAAAGTACTAATATTGGGATGATCCAGTGCTGTACAGACAAGGATCAGATCAAATCTTTAGGAGATGTGTACCAGAGAAGGATGTGCAGGCAATTCTGGCAGACTGTCATGATGCAGCATACGGAGGGCATTATGGTGGACAGAGAACAACTGCAAAAGTTCTTCAGTCAGGTTTCTTCTGGCCTACCAATCTTTAAAGATTCATTTTCATTTGTGAAGAATTGTGATAGATGTCAAAGGGTTGGAAACTTGCCTGCTAGAAATGCAATGCCATTGAACAACATAATCGAGGTAGAATTGTTTGATGTGTGGGGAATGGATTTTATGGGTCCATTTCCAATGTCTTTTGGGAATGAATATATTTTACTGGCAGTGGATTATGTGTCTAGGTGGGTTGAAGCATGTGCTTGTGCCCACAATGATTCAGCTACAGTAATGAAATTCCTCCACAAAAACATTTTCACCAGATTTGGCACACCAAGAGCTTTAATCAGTGATGAAGGCACTCACTTCATCAATAAAAGTCTGTCTGCAATGTTGGCTAAGTACAATGTTACCCACAGAGTTTCCACAGCTTATCACCCGCAGACTAATGGGTTGGCAGAGCTTTCCAACAGGGAAGTGAAGAGTGTCCTTGAGAAGGTGGTGAATGTCACCAGGAAGGATTGGTCTAAACATCTAGATGATTCACTCTGGGCCTACAGGACTGCATATAAAACTCCTTTGGGAATGTCACCTTATAGGTTGGTCTTTGGGAAGGCTTGTCACTTACCTTTGGAGTTAGAACATAAGGCATATTGGGCAACAAGAAAGTTGAATTTAGATCCAAAATGCAGTGGTGCACAGAGGATGTTGCAGTTGAATGAGCTTGATGAATTAAGGTTGCAGTCATATGAAAATGCCAAGCTATACAAGGAAAAGATTAAGAAGTGGCATGACAACAGGATTTCTGAGAGGAAATTTGAAGAAGGGCAGAAGGTTTTATTGTTCAACTTCGGGCTGAAGCTATTTCCAGGGAAGCTGAAATCTTGGTGGTCAGGACCCTTTGTAGTAGTCAAAATATACCCACATGGAGCGGTGGATTTGAAGAATGAGGATACTGGAGAAACATTCAAAGTAAATGGAGCTAGGGTGAAACACTATCTTGGAGGAATCATAAACAGGGAAAAGGCTTCCATTCCCATTGGAGAACCTTAAGCATTGGAGCCCCTGAACCAATGGAAAGAGTTTCTTGAAAACACAATCGGACTGGTTCAGGGAGTAGTATCTTTAATTTATTGCATATTATTATTTTTGCCTTATTTATAGTTTAGTACTATTTATCTCTGGTTGCTATAGCATGATTTCTATATTATAGGTAGATGAACTTTATGCATTAGAGTAAATGTAGAGTTAATTTCATATGTCTTAGATTATCCTTAAGTTTTTATTATAATAGATTAAAGAAAATATGATATATATATATATATATATATATATTGCGCCTAGTAAGTAATTAACTACAGGAATTTTGCAGAAAAGGTG
>JAPKLW010000448.1:154326-236423 GCA_026898455.1 Plectranthus barbatus
ATACAAATGCTCGATCAATTATGCTTTTCAGTATACATATCCCAACATGCAGATGCTACGAGCAAGAAGGGATGGAGCTGCTGCTGTCCACCGGCGACCATGGCAGCGTGAGGGAGAAGAGGCACGGCCCAGCCACACAGCAGAAGCAAGTTCCACCGCACCACTGCCACCCATGGCTACTGCAGCGTGTAGCGCCGCTGCCGGCGAGTCCTGCCATGGCTAGGGCTGAATCTGAATCGATGCTAATCTGTCATGAGTTCTTCATTCTTCGTTTCTCGTTCTTCTTCCGGATCTCAATTTTACAGATTTGAATAATAAAAAATACAAAAATTACAGATCTACAATCTATTACAATTTTTTTTGCCTATCAAATCTAACCACGAATTTTCTCGTGGTGAAAAACAGATCCAAAAATGAGAAAGCCACGAGAACAAAAACATCCAAGACAATGAAATCCATCCATGAACATACATATTTATTTAATTTTCAATCTATCCAAGATAGAGCCTAAGAACTTGAACTTGGCTCTGATAGCAATTGTAGGGTTTGAGTCTATGATGGATAACACGAGTTGCCATTAATGAATTTCTTGCCAGGGATCGTTCTTAGGATATCAAGAATAAATTTCCATTAAATAAATCATGCGAACCTATGCATGCTCCTACAAAATTAATTGCAGAGGATGGATTTAGAGAATACCTTATTTCACCGTTTGATATACAGATCTAGATCGGAGCCAATAACGATGAAATAGATCAGGATCTGAATCTCAACGTCGGCATGAACAGTTGTTCCTACAAATTTGATCTTCTGATCTATTCCCTTGCTCCTTGGAAATCTAGTGAGGATTATCTACCAAGTTGGATCTGAGATATGGAGGACTCGATCAATTTCTCCCACAGATCAGCCGCCGTCGTCTCTCTCTCTATTTTCAATATACTAAAAAACCTTATTATTTTGATCTGATAGAGATAAGGCCTTTATATAGTGTTAGGGTTTTGAGAAACCATAACCCTAATGGGCTTGAGCGGTTCATGGGCCAGACCAGGGACCAGATGCAAATAATAAAGTGGGCCCTCTTTATTAATTAATTCTTCCTTGTTCAACCCAGAACATAATTAATTAATAAAACATTGTTTTAACCTTCACCACGGTAACAATGCTGACTCGCCCCTTTATTACCACGTTATTAGGAACGGGTTGCACCAAACTAACATGATCCACATATTTAAGGTTTTAGACATTCATTAATTAATTTGGCTTATGACAATCAGCCATAAATAATTAATCTCTTATTTCCTGAGTAATACCACTCACTCCTTTTCACTTATGCCTGAATTAAATAATTCAACCAGCAGGGTTTAGCATAATGAACCTTGTGAGCTCATCAGGGAATGTCACCATCCTGAAACGGATATGCTTACCTAAACGTCCAGACTAAGCAGGCCACACACAAATTGCCAACACCCAAAATACAAGTATTAGAGTACATGTAAGACTCGCCACCATGGTAAATCAAAGTGTGGTCAATCTGTATGTGCCCCTTATCCTTCAGTTAGGTTTAAGATCATAGGAAGTATGTTAGGGATCTGGCTCATTCATATGTCAATGAGAATGGCACATCCCACTGTTGATCCCATCAATACATAACCATGTACCGACACATCAAGTAGCTAGGATAAGCCCACTTATGAACCGATGTGTCGCAGCTTAGACCGACGGCCTATCCAGGGACTGTCTTAGCTTTGATACTGTTTATATCTCGCTAGGTCAAACGACTTATATGATCATCTGTTATCTCCTACACACCATATGATCATGCTTATAGGCGAGATAATAGGATATTATGGTTCATTGTATGTTTGTTTCATCAGACAGCGAGCATTGTTGTACCAACACATATATGAAGATCAGTGTACAAAACACTTAATCATATATGCTTTCCGTATACAATCCCTATAGCGAGTGATTGAAGAAGAAAAAGATAAATCGGTAGGAAGCAAGAAGGCTACTCCAACATCTTCAAGCACGAAGAAGAAAGAGTCGAACTCAGCCAAGAAGGAGCAGAAGAAGCTGGTCTCCAAAGCCCAAACCAAGAAAGCAATTACCCCAGCAAAAGAATCTAGACAAAAAAAAGGTTGAGGATAGGAAACAATTTGAAGAGGAAACTTCTGAGAACGAAGAAAGTGAGGATGTAGAGCAAGAAGAAGAAGCAAGCCAAGAGAGTGAGGAAGCAAAGACTGAATCTGAGGATGAACAGAATTCAGAAGAGAGTGATGCTGCTGCATCAGAAGAGCAAGCATCAGACGAGAAGGAATCAGAAGAAGAGTTAGAGAAGCCAGAGGCATGAGAACTCCCAGAAGAAGGAAGGAGTGGAGCCCTCATCAGCTAACCAGACTTCTGTGCAGGTTTTGCAGGGTCAGTTGGATGATATCTCTGAACAAAGTGCCCAGCTTCTGAAAGAATTTGAGGACCTCCATACCATGATGATGGAGATGCAATTTCAAACTGAAGAGTTGGTGAAGGAGGTGAGGAACAAGAAAGCGGAAAAAGGGACGTCTGCTGCTGGAAAGAAGAAGAAGCCTACTTGAAGGTTCTGGTCAATTCTAAACTTTATCTTTTGAACAAAAACTCTGTTTTTAATTTGTGCTTGTGTGGATGTTTTGGGTGAATGTGTGAACCCATTGCTTTAGTTAGTTTGGTTATGTTTGATGTTTTTATTTTTGAATGGATGTTTAGTTTGTTTTAGTTGATGGTGCAAGGAAATGTTATGAACTATTGATAGTTTGTCTGTTATCTTGTCTCGAGCTTGATGATGCGGGTGTGTGAGTAATCTCTTTATCTTGATATTTCATGAACGATAATTGAGTGATTGAGAGTCAGCCCCCAAAATTTTCAAGTTTAATATTAGGATGATAAGCTAGCTTGAAGAAAAAAGTTTGTGGTTGTTTGGTTTTTTTAGAAAAACCTGATATGCTACATGCTTTAGTTTAAATGGTACTTTAGTTGTGCTTAGAAAAAGAACATGTGAGATGCCACCTACCTGAAAATGTAGGCCATTTGAAACAAAATTTGAATGAGTATTACATGAGGAAATGATTTAGGCAGTCTCTTCATCTTTGTGCTTGCTGAAGTTCTTTTCATCTTACATCATTTACCTTTGCACCTTGATTTGAGCCTTTTGTTTATTTTGACCATAAAAGATGTGAGCTATTTACCCATACACTCGCCCTGATTTGAGAGGTAGGCTTGCTTAGGTTCTTCCACTTAAAGGTTAGCAGAATAATAGAAGGAGAGAGTTGCAATAGATTGAATAAGTAGAAGCCTGAGAGCTTGTTTGTAAATAAACCATGTTGCAGCCTGTAAGTAGCATGTGAGTATATGAAAGAAAAAAAAAGAGGGGGAAAGAAGAGAAAAGAAGAAAAATTGAAAAATTAGAAAAAAAAAGAAAAAAAAAAAGAGTTTATGAGTCTGAGAACATTTCTAGCTCTTCCTACGTAGTCTCAAGAATAAATCCTAAGTGAAAAACCAATAGCATGCCTCTCAAATTCATTAGTCACTTCTTCCATAATGTTCATACCCTAGCCACAGCCTTACATTAGAAGCTTAAGAAGACCTTTTGATCTTGATGTGATACAATTTCTATTAGTAGAGAATGTGCTAAAGTTTGAAGGTAGTCAAAAATAGTGGCATCAATGATCATGAGAGCTGAAATGGAAGTTAAGTTTAAACTTATAGCATTTGTTAGCTATCTTGCTGGAAAGTTTTACAGCTTTGATTGTCAAGCTAGCTTAGATTGCATCGATTAAACTTATTAAAATGTGGTGGTTGAAGCTTGATTACTTAGGAGTCATGAATGAAATTTTTCTTCTTTATTTCTTTGGTGTGAACTGAAAGCTTCGAGACAAGAATATGTAAATTAAGTTCTCTTTGTTCTGTTTGAGTCTTTGTTGCTTGGGGACAAGCAACATCTTAAGATTGGGGGAGTGATAACTCTCTTAAAGAGTTATTATTTTGTGTTGAACTTAATGAATTATGTCTTAGATTAGTCTTGTTTCATAGGATAATTAGCAAAATATAGGTTAATTGGTTAGTTTATTAAATTTAGGTTTACTATATAGTCTTGTGCTAATTACGAGTTTTGCAAAAAGAATTGTTTGAATAGTATCACAGGTTTTACTATGCTGGAGCATAACAAGAGCAAGAAGGATTGATACGATGTCGCAGCATAGGAGCAGCATGGCCAAAACTCTAATGAGGAATATTCGGGACCACAGCAGACAAGATCTCAACACTTTTCAGACCCTGTCTCAAAAAGAAGGACAGGTGTCACCCAGGAGAACTGTCATAGCTGGGAGGCAGATTGAGAGGCCACGTGTAAGGCTGAGATGAGGCTGAAGGGAGACAAGAGAGATATTTTCAGAAAAGAGAAGAGAGAGAGCAGAGATACACACAGAGAACACAATCGGAGAGGAGTATCAACATAGGAGTTCGAGCAGGGAGAACGACGAGTTCGTGAGAAATCAACGTGGATGTTGCAACAAACCTGAATAGTTTATTTCTATTTTGCAGTTTTCTTTAATATTTCTAAGTATTTGATGTTTGGAGATATGAACTTGAACATCGTTTGCTTTTTATCTTTTGTAAGCATGAGCTACACCTTTTAAGCTCGGGTTATTTACTGGTTTATCTTCTTGAATATATGTTGAAGTTGTTCTTGTATTAAATCTGGTGTTTGATTTCGATTCTGGTTCGTTTGTTTATCTAAACACGATAGTGGCATGTAGAAATTTTGCCTAGTGAGACCGAGAGGAGATCTAGGATGAGGGAGTCGTGGTCAATCTTGATTTCTAGTGTAGACATACATGGAATCTAAGACTTGCAAGAACCTCTGTTCTGAAATAGCTTGTTTGAAGGCAAAATCTATCATGAACATATGAAGGTTAGCAAGAAAACACAGATCTAGCGCTATGACAATAGTCTAGACAGAAAAGAGCGTGGTTGCAAGAACCAAAGTTGATGCCTGAACAATGTTGCAGCATATAGGAGAGTAGATAATCAAAAGTCAATAACCCGAGTGCATTTTATCATTGATTTTAAAACCATAGTATATTAGTTTATGATTATTTTGTGGGAAGAAATATTATTAATTGTTCTAGTACTGCTCGGTTTCATTTTATATGCTTTCTTATTATTTTAGTTTGGAGAAATCACAAAACCCCATTAATTTACCAGCAATAGAATGTGCACGATTCACTTTCACTCACTTGGGTACGATATCTGGACTTAGATCTGTATTACTTGTTTAGTTGACAAGTATAGTCAGAGAGTGGAAGGAGAGGATGTTGCCAACTACAAGGCCAATGATGAAGAAGAAACGCAGAAGCGATGGCACATGTGGTAGAAAGATACCTTCACAAATCCATGGAAAATGGCTGCACAATTGAGATCACTGGAAGAACCCAGAATGAGCCTAGCACAAATTGTGATAAGGATGCTGGCAGACGAAGTTGGTTCACTTTCAAAACTAAGTGCCAAGAAGTTTGTTGTGATGATGGCGATTGATGATCAAGTACAAGGGAACTGGGCGATGCTCATCTACACCAAGTGGTTGGCGCACATCTACAAAAACCTGAATATCAAGACGGAGCATACGTTCACTCAGGATGTGGGTTTTGGACTCATGATAAGTCACTTTCTTGAGGGCATCATACCCAAAGGGAAGCACTGTCGTGGTGAAGATCTGATACATACCGACTACATACTCCCCATAAAAAACAACAGCCCACAAAGGACTTCAAGGAGCCACTAGTTCCGAAATGATAAAGTAATGTCGATCCCAACGAGTAGGTCTCTGATGAGGAACACCCTACCAAGGAAGAGCTATTTTGTCGACTGCTATTCCACTGACTGAGGAAGAAATTGAAGCAGAGAAAACGAAAGTAGAACAGAATGCCCTGTTCAAATAGTTTGAAAGCTTGCAAGAGATCACACAGCTGGAACCCTCTATGTCACCTGTAGTGAAGAAAAAGTGCACGTAGAAGAGCCCTCAACAGAGGAAGAGAAAGCCCATAGATGGTGAAGAGAAGGCAAAGAAAAGAGGAAAGAGTGATCGCTTCCAACAATCAACAGTCCAAGTCACTGTCCCGGTAGTAGACACATAACTACCGATTCCAAATGTTGCCAAGAATATCGATGAAGTGCCTGTCGAGTTAGCCTCCAAAGAAACGAAGAGAAAGCTAGAGTTCTCTAAAGAGGAGCAGGGATGGAAGAAGAGGCGACAGGAGAGAGCTTTGAAGAAGGCATGCGCGCAGAAAGACTTCGATAAAGCAATACTGAAGATGACTATCGAGCAATGGGATGTTCGATTTGAGCAAGTGAAAGCTGCTTAGGATGAGCGCAATGCCAAGATACAAGCCGGAGATCAACCTACACACATCACTAAGAAGGATGTTGAAAAGGCACAAATTGCAAAAGGCAAAGCTAAGGTTAGTGACGCCGAAGAAAATATTGTAAACCCAGATGCCATGTCGGATGATGAATTTCACAAGATGCAAAGGAAAGGGGCATTCAGAGATTTGCAAGATGTCGTGCCAGGAAGATCCAGAGAATCGATGATGCAGCAGACTCCTGTGCAAGGAGAAAGGAGTTCTACTACTCTGACTGTCCAGCTCATCACTGCGCAAGGGGAAAGTGATGGTGCTGATGTTAATGCTAAGAAAGTTGTTCAAGAGGATGCCAGGAGGTAGCAGTGCCGTGAAAGGAAGTGTGAAATAGACTGTTGTGCAAGGAGGTAGCAGTTCTGTTGTTGAGAAAAAGAATGAGGATCAACAACTGGGTGTGCAAGGAGAAAGCCAGGTTGTTACAATTTAGCAGAAAGAGATTTGGCACAGGATGATAACCAAATCCCAGCCGAAAGGAAAGGCAAAAAGTCAGCTGAGAAGGAGACTACTGACCTTGAGATGATGATCAATGAAGGTACAACAACTGCTGAGGTAATTGAACAGAGGGCTGCCAGCAACCTGAATCAACATCTGAAAGGGACGCTGCTGCAAATGACATTGCTGAGTAGGAAGCCATGGAGAACAAAGCCATTGCCTCACTCGATGCTGAGACCCGAGCGAGACTGCAGGCCAACCTTAGTGCAAGTGTGAGAGCACACAATGAGCAGTTTCTACGAGCTCAGGGAGTGGATCCAGGTACTGTTCCAGAATGGAGACTCGGAGCAAAAAATCCTTTTGTGTTACACAAGACCATTAAAATGTTGTGGCTGAGGCGTATTTCGATTTCCACCACTCCCGAAGTCTCATGTATCTCATTGAGTGACATCCCGAGTAATGACAAAGTGGAGATAACGGGAGTGCAAACAATACGAGGGGTCTCAATGCTTGCTGAAGGTAACTAAGTGTTCAGATCGGCGACATTAAGAGTTCCAATTGAAGGACAACCTAATAGGAGGTTCAAGGCGAAGAGAATTTCTAAATGGTGCCCTCCAGTCACCGTGAAGGATGAGAAGAATGATGACCTCATCTCGTGGACGAAAGAAATTTGTGTATTTATTGAAGCCCAAGTTGCTGATGAACTTGAGACCACCTATGTCGCTGAATTCTTAGATGGGCTTTCAAATCTTGAATGGTTGAAGATAGAGTTTCAGAGGTGGATATTCTTCGACTACGCCACCCATGAACTATATTATGAAGATCGAGCAATAATGATGGCATGAATGAGTCTAAATTATTGGAGAAGTGAAGAAGAATGGTCGGATAACTGGATGGATCTGACATCTAAGCGGCAGTACACCGAGAAGCAAGTAGCTGTCATGCTGCAAAAGATCAAGGCCCACCGAGCAATCAAAGGAGATTGCACACTACCTGCTTATGTGTATGCCATTGCCGATTCACCTCCATTCCCTCAGGAGTTTAAATCCCTAGCAACAACATGACAGATGACTGCGGCTGCTAAGTTGCATGCCAGACTAGCAGAAGAGAAAGCCGCATAGAAGAAAAGTATAGGATCACCAGAAGATGATGAAGTTTAAGGACCGGATACTCATGACATTGGCCAATATCCCATCTCGGGTGGATAGATTTAGGCATCCGTCTCCATGTGCTGCTGAAGAAGAACATGTTCCAGAAGAAGAACCCACTACAACAGAAGATGTTGATCCAATTGCTAATCCATCTCAGGCGCTGACAACAACTGCTGACTAGGAACTGAGTCTACAATAGGCATCATGAATCGCCATTCATTTATTAACCCCGGATTTGTTTTATGGATATCAAAATAAACACAATGACAAACAGTAAATGCCCTACGAATGCTCATATTTAATTTAATACGTAGATTCAAAGGAATACCTCAACTCATGTGGATTGAATAACAGCGGTAGATCATTGATGGTGTTCTTACAGATCTGATCTTCTGATCTGTTCCCCTGCTCGATTCGGAAATTTGGTGAGGATACGCTATCGAATCCACACAGCCGCCCACTCTCTCTAGGGTTTCAGATTTGAAATTTCAAACTTATTTGGGAAGGAGAGATTGATCTATTTATATAGATCTGGAGAATGGGCTATTAGGGTATAATAAACCCTAATGGGCTCTGAGCACTATTGGGCCAGACCAGGGATAATATGCAAATAATATTAAGTGGGCCACCTATTAATTAATTCCATGATCTACCCTAAAAACATCATTAATTAATAAACATTAATTCATGCCACCTGAGAATTAATGCTGACTTGCCCCTTTAATACCACATTATTAGGAACGATTTGCATTGACTTGGTTAATCCCCATATTTTAGGTTTCAGACATTCATTAATTAATTCAACGTATGACAATTAGTTGTAATTAATTAATCTCTTATTATTCCTAAGTAGTACCACTCAACTTTTATCGCTTATGCTTGAATCAATGATTCAGCTTGCAGGACTTAGCATAACGAACCTCGTGAGCTTCACAAGGAATGTCACCATCCTGATACGGATATGGTTATCTAAATCCAGCCAGAGGAAACCCCACACGAACTTCCATCACCCAAGATGCAGATATATGAGTACATGTAAGACTCTCCACCATAACAAGTCAAAGTGATAGTCAACCCATGTGTGCCCCTCAACTTTCAATAAACTTTGTATCCAACCAAGTTACTGAGATCTTTACTCATTCATATGTCAAGTAGAATTGTTCAACTCACTCTTGATCCTATCAATAAATTGAGATGTACCGGTCACACAAAGCAGTCAAGATAAACCTCTTATGGACTTGTGTGCCACAGCCTAAACCGACAGCTTAACCAGAAACTGTCTCAGCTGTGATAACTGTTTATATCTCACAAGGTCTAACGATCTATACAATCTTCTGTGATCTCTTACACATTGTATGATCTCCCTATCGACGAGATAACTGGATGTGTTTGTTCGCACGTATGATTGTTAATTCAGACAGGAGTTGTTTATTGAAAGTCATTAATGATTACCAGTATATCAAACATAACGTTTTCCAATATAACAATCATAAGGCTTTTATGTACACAATTCCAACACTGACATCCCTACAACCACCAACCAAATGGTGATATCCATGGAGCCCCCAGTCATGACAATTGAGCCATTGAGCTGCGGTACTTATAATAGGGATCTCCAGAGATTCATCCATGTTGTGGTACAAAGGAGCATTGAAGAGCAGGTTGTGCCGATCATGTGAGCTGAAGTGCGAACCCAAGTGGTTAAGGGCAAGGAGTAACTTCCAAAGACGCTGCATGACAAATTTTAGACCTTCTTTGCCGACCTTTTGGCTACGATCATAGAAGGGGAAGAGAAGAGATTGGGAGAAGAATCAGAGCGGTGAAAAGTAGAAGAAAAGAGACTCCGGCGCCTCGAAGCACGTTAGAAACTGGAAGAAGATTTGAGGAGACAGCAAGCAGAAGAAAAGAAGGAGGAACACAGGAAGAAATAAGAAAATGAGAGGATCAAAAGAGAAGAAAGATAAGCTTCCATGGATAATTTAATGAAGGTCACAACCAAGACCCTCAGAAATCTGATAAAATCCACCGGCTCTTCTATTGCCAAAGATGCTGATTAGGACTCCTCAACAACCAAGAAGTAATCCTTCCAAATCTCAGAAAGTCTTCCGGTAAACCTTTGTTTTTAAATTTTGGGTAGATGTTTCATGTATCTTACTGCGAAATTTTTTAATGGAAACTAACCCAGGATGAAGACAACACCACATTGTAACCTTTTATAAACAAATATAGTAGTTGTTTCCCAATATTGCCTAGGTGCATCTACTGCAAGCTCCTTTCGAAGACGTTTACAGTAGACCACCTAACCAGACTGCTCTTTGAAGTTCCAGTTTTTAGTTTCAATCCATACCATGTATTCGCCGACAAATGAAATTAATAATTAGAGATAAAACTAAGACCATGTTCAACCTATCTGAGCAGGGACATCATTCATTAGTTAGTACTTAGGCAACATCTAAGCATTTGACCACAATTCAAACTCTAGAAGTTAAAGGACGATTTGTCATACGTACTAGACCCATGACGCATGCCTCTTAAAACCTTTGATATCTCATTTAAAAAAATCCTAAAGAACTTATGAACAAATAAAGTAAGCAAGCTACGGTCATGTAGACGTCTACTCACTTCACTATCCACTTCCCACATGTTTATTTATTTTATTTAGAAATCTCATCTATTAGAACTTATGAACAAATAAAGCAAGCAGACTACGGTCGTGTAGACGTCTACTCACTTCATTGCC
Organism: Plectranthus barbatus; assembly: GCA_026898455.1. Taxonomy (NCBI): domain Eukaryota; kingdom Viridiplantae; phylum Streptophyta; class Magnoliopsida; order Lamiales; family Lamiaceae; genus Plectranthus; species Plectranthus barbatus. Next base: position 165,096 of record JAPKLW010000448.1, read on the forward strand.
CACTTCTAATAAGAGACCGCATTGTGGAGGTCTTGTTGATTTTAAAAAATCTTGCTTAGTCTTTTTCTTTCAAAAGGTTCTTATGCACACAAATTATTTTATGATCCATAAATTATGTCACATCTAAAATTCCATCATATTTCCCAACATGATTCCGGAATTTATAGACATAATTTAATGCATAAAATAAATCACATAAAGCATGCTTTGAACAGTAAATAATAAAGCAGTAACTTGCTTCCCTATTATCTACAACATGCTTTAAAAATAAATAATAAAAGCAGTAGCATGATTTCCAAATATTTACTAGTGTGCACATAAGAAATCACATCATACGAGAACATAATAAATAAAATAAAAATTCTCGTGGCCCCTTGATGCAATTACATGGAAAATAAAAATAAATATATGTTGGTCCCTGATCAGAGTCGTCGTGGTGAGTATCGAACAACAAACACACACGAATGCAGCGGAAGTCTAAATATTATGTTGCACTTAAGTTCTTATTAAATGTTTAAGCTCAGAATCGTACGTCGGGTTTTCTTTAAGTATACTCTAACAACTTGAGTTGCTAGGTTTTAATCAATTAACAGAACTCAATAGAACAGTAAAGAACACGCAATATTTATAGTGGTTCAATCCAATAGATCTACGTCCACTCCTCAGCAATATTGCTAAGAATTTCACTAAAAAGATATATGGAGTACAACAAATCGCGTTCACTTGTAGTAGGTAGTGAACTTTCGACCTAGCCACTACAAAGCTATCCTCCGATCCTCCAATCTCTTAGCCGATGCAGCTCTGGTCAAGTCAAGGGCGCACCTTCGTAAAACTTATCCTTCGCTGGAATGGAGATTTTATAGTTCTCTCCGAACTCTGTCTGGTTTGCGGCTAATGCCCATCGGAGTCAATCCTTTTCAGAAAAGACTGCTGGATGCTTCCATATTTGGAAGGTATCCCAATGATTGAAGATTCTTGAGCTAAGTCAAGGAATCTCTTCAATGTAGTGTCAGATATTGAATGGGGACACTACAGTGTGAGCTCTCAACTTTATGACTACTCTCTTTTGACAGTTAGCTTTTGTTTGTCGAATTAATCTCTTGTTCGAGTGTTTGATTGAGCAGTAGTTGTCTTCTCTCTGTTTTGACTTGTTTTTTATATCTGGAGATTCAAACTTTGAATCTCCATACCCGTTAGACACAACGGCTCCTTCGTCCAAGAGAGTAACATGCTTTTTCATCCTTTCCGGCGTGTACAGTGCCTTTTTACCTACTTCGGGTAAGGCTTTCGTCCTAGGTTGTACTTTCTGTCAGAACGGGCATTTTTCGCAAGTATCTGCTGAGTATCTCCTGCTAGGCATGTTGGGATTGTATACTGAAAGCATATATGATTAAGTGTTTTGTACACTGGTCTTCATATATGTTGCCACAACAATGCTCGCTGTCTGATGAAACAAACATACAACGAACCATAATATCCTATTATCTCGCCTATAGGGATGATCATATGGTGTGTAGGAGATCACAGATGATCATTTGAGTCGTTTGACCTAGCGAGATATAAATAGTATCACAGCTGAGACGGTCCCTGGATAGGCTGTCGGTCTAAGCTGCGGCACATCGGTTCATAAGTGGGCTTATCCTAGCTACTTGATATGTCTGTACATGGTTATGTATTGATGGGATCAACAGTGGGATGTGTCATTCTCATTGACATATGAATGAGCCAGATCCCTAACATACTTCCTATGATCTTAAACCTAACTGAAGGATAAGGGGCACACACAGATTGACCGCACTTTGATTTACCATGGTGGCGAGTCTTTCATGTACTCTTATACCCGTATTTTGGGTGTTGGCAATTTGTGTGTAGCCTGCTTAGACTGGACGTTTAGGTAAGCATATCCGTTTCAGGATGGTGACATTACCTGAGGAGCTCACAAGGTTCATTATGCTAAACCCTGCAGGTTGAATTATTTAATTCAGGCATAAGTAAAAAAGGAGTGAGTAGTATTACTCAGGAAATAAGAGATTAATTAATTGTGGCTGATTGTCATAAGCCAAATTAATTAATGAATTTCTAAAACCTTAAATATGTGGATCATGTTAGTTTGGTGCAACCCGTTCCTAATAACGTGGTAATAAAAGGGCGAGTCAGCATTGTTACCGTGGTGAAGGTTAAAACAATGTTTTATTAATTAATTATGTTCTGGGTTGAACAAGGAAGGATTAATTAATAAAGAGGGCCCACTTTATTATTTGCATCTGGTCCCTGGTCTGGCCCATGAACTGCTCACGGCCCATTTGGGTTAGGGTTTCTCAAAACCCTAACACTATATAAAGGCCTTCTCTCTATCAGATCACTAGAGTTTTTCAGTACATTGAAATTTGAGAAAGATGGCGGCGGCTATCCGGAAGGGGAGAAACTAATCGATTTCTCCAGATCTCGGATTCAACTTGGTAGATAATCCTCACCAGATTTTCAAGGAGCAAGGGAACAGATCAGAAGATCAGATCTGTAGGAACAACTGTTCATCACCGGCGTTCAGATTCAGATTTAGATCTATTTCATCGTTATTGGCTCCGATCTAGATCTGTAGATCAAACGGTGAAATCAGGTATTCTCTAAATCCATCCTCTGCAATTAATATTGTAGGAGCATGCATAGGATCGCATGGTTTATTTAATTGAAATTTGTTCCTGGTATCCTTAGAACGATCCTTGGCAAGAATTTAATTAATGGCAACTCGTGTTGTCCATCGTAGACTCAAACCCTACAATTGGTATCAGAGTCAGGTTCATGTTCTTAGGCTCTATCTTGGATAAATTGAAATTAAATGAATATGTATGTTCATGGATGGATTTAAATTATCGTGGATGTTTTTGTTCTCGTGGCCTTCTCGTTTTGGATCTGTTTTTTCAGCACGAGAAAATCTGTGGTTAGATTTAATAGGGAAAATCATGTAATAGATTTAGGTCTATTTTTGTATTTTATATATTTTTTTTAATCTGTAAAATTGAGATCCGGAAGAAGAACGAAGAACAAAGAACACAGAAGCGACATGGATCAGGGTTTAGCCACCACGGCGGCGGGCGGTGGCGGCATCAGCAGGTGGCGGCGGCAGTAGAAACTTTAGGGTTTCTGTTGTGGCTGGGCCGCGCTTGGTTTTCTTAAGCTGTTGCGCGTGGTTCCAGCGAGCTCAGGTCGACGGCGGTACAGCAACAGCGTGCAGGAGTCCAGTGAACTCCCAGATCTGGCCTGCGGGTGGCAGCGGTGGGGATTCTTCCCTGCGGCTGGGCTGCGCCCGCTCTCTCTCTCCCGTCGCGTTTTGATGCAGAGCCGACGGTGGCGTGCCAGGCTGGCCTCGCAACCCCTGCGCGCGGCAGTGGTGGTCCACAGTGTAGCAGACTGCGCGTGGCGGTGGATTTACAGCGCGGCTCTGTCATGCCTGCTGCTGCTTCTGCTTGGCCACAGCGAGCGCGAGCTCGCATTTCAGAAGCGGCTGCGGCGACTCCACAGGGGCGACGCTAGCTACGAGGTCCGGCCGCAGGCAGCGGCCGGAAAGGCGGCGCCGGCGAGCTGCAATGGTGGCTGGCGGCTGTGCTAAAACTAGGGTTTCCAAGCCCGGGCTGGAATTCGGGCTTGCAAGCCCGGAGGCGGCCCGCAGTTCTGAAAATAGGGTTTGGCTGCTGTTTGGGCCTGTAACCCTAATTTGAAGCCCAGTTGTTGTTAAATCAATTCAAATCAGATTTCAAGTCCAACGGTGGCCCAGTTTGAAGATCTGTACTTGGAATTAAATCTTGTAATAGATGTGATTTAATTATTTATCATGTAATCGCATCTGAGGGGCCACGAGAATTTATTTGTTTATTTATTTATTCTCGTATTGATGTGATTTATTATGTGCGCACTAGTAAATAATATGAAGCATGATTATTTGCTTTAATTATTTACTGTTATAAGCATGTTGCAATTTAAGCATGTCTTATGTGATTTATTTTATGTTTTAAATTATGTCTATAAATTCCGGGATCATATTAATTTATGATGAAATTTTGGGTGTGACATAATTTATGGGAACATAAAATAATGTGTGCGCATGAAACCCTTAGAATTAAAATACAAAGCTGGATTTTGGTTCTTCTCTAACCAAGATCATTAGACCTCCACAAATACGACCTCTCACTGGAAGTGAGACATCTTGAAGCGTAAACGTCTACTCAAGTAGCTCGCGTTAGAGGTTTCTCACTAGGTCTGGTGCAATGAGGTTTCTAAATAAAACATTTAGTTTAAGATGAGAAATGGGATCCTCTGAGCAAACGTCTACTCAAGTAGCTTGCATTGAGACAACTTTCACTGGTCTCTAAGATTAAACTAAATGAGATAACAAAGGATGTGAGGTGTAGGATTTGAGTCTACGATGGACAACGCGAGTTGCCATTAAAGAATTTCTTGCCAAGGATCGTTCTTAGGGTACCAGGAATAAATTTCAAGTAAACAAACCATGCGAACCTATGCATGCTCCTACAATATTAATGGCAGAGGATGGATTTAGATAATACCTGATTTCACCGTTTGATCTACAGATCTAGATCGGAGCCAATAACGATGAAATAGATCTGGATCTGAATCTGAACGCCGGCGATGAACCGTTGTTCCTACAGATCTGATCTTCTGATCTGTTCCCTTGCTCCTTGGAAATCTGGTGAGGATTATCTACCAAGTTAAATCCGAGATCTAGAGGAATCGATCAATTCCTCCCACAGATAGCCGCCGTCGTTCTCTCTCTGATTTTCAATACTGAATTGTCTAACTTGATCTGATAGAGAGAAGGCCTTTATATAGTGTTAGGGTTTTGAGAAACCCTAACCCTAATGGGCTGTGAGCAATTCATGGGCCAGACCAGGGACCAGATGCAAATAATAAAGTGGGCCCTCTTTATTTATTAATCCTTCCTTGTTCAACCCAGAACATAATTAATTAATAAAACATTGTTTTAACCTTCACCACGGTAACAATGCTGACTCGCCCCTTTATTACCACGTTATTAGGAACGGGTTGCACCAAACAAACACGATCCACATATTTAAGGTTTTAGACATTCATTAATTAATTTGGCTTATGACAATCAGCCACAATTAATTAATCTCTTATTTCCCGAGTAATACCACTCACTCCTTTTCACTTATGCATGAATTAAATAATTCAACCTGCAGGGTTTAGCATAATGAACCTTGTGAGCTCCTCAGGGAATGTCACCATCCTGAAACGGATATGCTTACCTAAACGTCCAGATTAAGCAGGCCACACACAAATTGCCAACACCCAAAATACGGGTATAAGAGTACATGTAAGACTCGCCACCATGGTAAATCAAAGTGTGGTCAATCTGTGTGTGCCCCTTATCCTTCAGTTAGGTTTAAGAATATAGGAAGTAAGTTAGGGATCTGGCTCAATGATATGTCAATGAGAATGGCACATCCCACTGTTGATCCCATCAATACATAACCATGTACCGACACATCAAGTAGCTAGGATAAGCCCACTTATGAACCGATGTGCCGCAGCATAGACCGACAGCCTATCCCGGGACCGTCTCAGCTGTGATACTGTTTATATCTCGCTAGGTCAAACGATTCATATGATCCTCTGTGATCTCCTACACACCATATGATCATCCCTAAAGGCGAGATAATAGGATATTATGGTTCGTTGTATGTTTGTTTAATCAGATAGCGAGCATTGTTGTGGCAACATATATGAAGACCAGTTTACAAAACACTTAATCATATATGCTTTCAATATATAATCCCAACATGAGGGGCATGCGGCATGGGTCCAGTACGTATGCTAAATCGCTCTAAACATCTGTAGTTAGGATTGTGGTTAAACTGGCTTAGATGTTGCCTGGAGTATAACTCATGAATGATGTCCCTGCTCCGGATAGGTGAACATGGTCTTAAGATCTCCAATATTAATTTCTTTTGCTTAAGATACCTAGCATGTTAAGAAATTAAAGGACCTATTTTGGTCTGGTTGAGCGTTTGCCGTAAACGTCTACTCAAGTAGCTTGCTGTAAATTAGCTTGGGCAATTGCAGGAAGCAAATTGCATTGTTTTATCTAAAGGTTCTATGCATATTTGTTTCAATTGCTCGTAGTATGTGTTTACTTTAATTCGCTTATTTGTTTTCAGATATGTCTCTAAATAATGTCATTAATATTCTCGCTCAAAATCCTCTCAATGGTCCGAATTTCCTTGAATGGAAACGTAATTTGGATTAAATCCTTGTTGCGGAAGAACACAAGTTTCTCCTTACTGATCCTTGTCCGCCAGTCCCAGCTGCTGATGCTACTGCCGAGCGGCAGCAGTCTTACAATAAGTGGATCAAGTCAAATAATGTAGTGAAATGCTACATGATGACCACTATGAGTAAGGTACTGCAGCGGCAGTATCAGCATTATGATAAGGCCTGTGAGATTATGGATAATTTAGCAGCGACTTATGGGGAGACGGACAGAACTGTCAAATTCAATCTCATGAAGGAGATTGTGAGTAAGAAAATGTCTGAAGGCAGTTCAGTGAGAGAGCACGTGGTTGTCATGACTCGCCTCATAGATGAACTAACGTTGCATGGTGGTGGTATTGACGCGGAAGCCCAAGTCGATATCATACTAAACTCTCTTCCCAAGTCTTTTGAAAACTTCAGGTTGAATGTTGTGATGAACAAGAAGGAGTGTACTCTTAATGAGTTACTCAGTGACTTGATGGCAGCACAGTCCCTGATGGAACCCGAGAAAGCATTTTTGGTTTCTTCCGGTAGCCGGTCTGCTGCTCCTAAACGAGCAAATACTAAGAGAACGACTAGGAACAAGAACAAGAAAACTGCTGGTGGGAACAATGGAGTTTTTGCTCTAAAGAAAAAGGCTGGGAAAGTTAAAGGATAGGGCAAGTGTTACCGTTGTGGCAAGATAGGACACTGGAGAGCAAATTGTCCAGGTGTTAAAACCAACGGACAAGGTACGTCATCATTTACATGTTTAGTATCAGTTTTCTACTCCTTGTGAGTAGTGGTCACTGTGAGTACTATCATGTTTTTGGATGCGTTGTACAGAAAATCAAGCTGATGATAATGCTTGAGGATGACGGGACTACCAACTCCAAGGAAGATGCTGGAGATTGTTCTCAAGCTGTTGGAGTTATTTGCTTTAAGTTTATGTTAAAACTCTGTTTTTAATTCAAGATCTTTTGAAGAGATATTGGTTTTGTTTTGATAAACAATTTTCATCTATTGTTATGGATTATCAGTTATTCAGATAGAGTTTTTCTATCATGATGAATAACAGTGTTTTCTATTATGGATGATTGTCTCTTCATTACTTGATTACATAAACTATCAGTGTTCTAAGGTATAATTTAAAGAATCTCTATGGAGATAGGTTACATCAGTCTAAGCAGTTTTAAGTAATTCATGGAATTATGGATTCAATCCAGGTATTCCTAAGAATGGTACTTATGATAACTACTTAGAGGTATAAGATGGTAACCAGGCCTTTTAATAGGCGATTGCATCTCTATAGGTTATTTCGTGTTTGCTCTGGTTTGCTGGTTTGAGTCTACTTCTGCAGTTGCCTTAACAGGCAATGATACTGTAATCATTTAAGATTTGGATATGTTTATCTAATTCACTACAAGTCTTAGTCTCTTGCTTTAATCAAGAGCGTTCAAGACTAAGGTGGAGAATAAGTTAAACAAGACCGTAAAAACATTATGGTTCATTCATAATGGTATATCTTAAGTGATGGGGTTTTACAGTATCTGACAGAGCAAAGGGATTGCATCCCAGTTAACTACACATATTATTCCTTGATTGGGATAGTGTAAGTATAACGAAATAAGATTCTTTAAAAAGTTATTAAGTTATGCCAGTTTTTGCCAAACTTCCATTTTTGGAAGAGCCCAAAAGCAGTTGTGTGTTTGCTTAATCTATTGTCTTCTAAATCAGTTCCAAATACCCTAACAGACCTTGACTCTGTCAAAAGGGAAATGATGGGTAATTCGGCTATTAAGTTGATATAGGAAACTGATTGGTTGGAAGAAAGGTTTAAGCTAGTACTGCTTTGTGGGCTATTCCATATAAACGAAAAAGATGGTTGCTTTGTGTATCCTAGATACAAGCAAGCTGTATAGGATAAAATACTGAATCCAAATGTGGGATTGTTCTCTAACGTTTTAGAGAAGACAATTCAAATCTATCAGGAAATACCCCGTGGCATATTGTGCATACCCTGAAAGGTATGGTACCAATTGCACGGTCACCTGTGTAAGGTGGTAAACCACAAATTTATGCACCATTAACTGACAACGTAAAAGGAGCATCATTGCAGTGGGAGGTTGCCTTAACAAGCCTATTAGTACTGGTTCGTGGAAACAGTCTCTGGACTTGTTCCCAGCTTAACGAACAACATCGTACTTATCCCTTAAAGTGCAACGAAGCTGTTAAGACAAACGATGCACTTAAATGACGTCAAGTCATGGATTCAGAAATGAATCAGTAAATGTTATGGTCGTGTATCAGGATCAGTGATTGCTAAATAGCTTACCAGCTATAAGTAACTGATTGATATACAAGGAAAGAAATGCACGAATGGCAACCTAGTATATTCGAGAGTCTAGGTTAGTAAGGTATATTTCGCAACAAGACCTTCTCACTAGTTGCAACTATGAAGTCCATTCGAATTTTTTTAACCATAACAGCACATATGAATCTAAATATCTGGAAGATGGATGACGTCATCCGTATTTTATAAACGGGTACCTTGATAAAAGGTGACGACATCTGTATGCAACGACCAGATAAGTTATGTGCAAAGCATCATGTCTGGAAGCCAAGGTAGTTCAAGTATGAACTTAAAAGAGCTTCAGGTCATCTAACAGACATTTCGATATTGTCTATCAAGAATGATAGTTTCATGTACCAGTTATGTGTCAGCGAAAGCGTGGTTTTCCTTGCACATTATGTAGATAGTATTTTCACATTCAAAAACGGTGTGGAGATATTGTCAGACATAAAGGATGGTTATCGGAACAGTTTCAGAAGTAGGACTTATGAGATCTTGGAACATTTTTTGAATTAATGTCTTGTGTGGTCACAAGAAAAAGGATGTTCAGGTATCTCAAGTCGCTTAAATTGATTCTATGGTGTGTCGTTCATGGCAAGAAAGATTGTTGTCTTTCTATGTTGTAAATGAACGAAGGTAGATATCTGTAATGCTATAAGCATGTCAAACAGATATCAGTTCAACTCTGGATAGCCACATTGGTTAGTGAATGAGCCTTGTGAGTTGAATGGCATCGGATATCCAGGAGGATCATAAGGAAAGGAGATCGACCTCTAACTATGTGTTGGCCTTGGAGGAGGAGTTATAGGAATCTAACACAGAAGTGTATTCCAGATTCCGGAATGAAGGCTGTGTTTTTGACAGCTTCATTAGCTTCGCAAGAAGCAGTATAACTCCGGTGTTATCCTCTAGAAGTGTGTGTTCTGAGTTTGCCTAAATCACATGGAATTGTGATCATGTTGGTGCAATGACAAACTCAACGGAACCCAAGACTCACAAGGTGGTGAAACAAATAGGATGTGTGGTATCACATCATACGAGAAATCCTGACAAGAGGTGACGTGAATGCAGTGGGAGTGATTGACAGTATAGACACACTAAATACTTTGATAAAGCAATGGTATTATGCTTTAAGTATAAGTGGGAGATTGTTGGAATTGTATACTGAAAGCATATATGATTAAGTGTTTTGTACACTGGTCTTCATATATGTTGCCACAACAATGCTCGCTATCTGATGAAACAAACATACAACGAACCATAATATCCTAATATCTCGCCTATAGGGATGATCATATGGTGTGTAGGAGATCACAGAGGATCATATGAGTCGTTTGACCTAGCGAGATATAAACAGTATCACAGCTGAGATGGTCCCTGGATAGGCTGCCGGTCTAAGCTACGGCACATCGGTTCATAAGTGGGCTTATCCTAGCTACTTGATGTGTCGGTACATGGTTATGTATTGATGGGATCAACAGCGGGATGTACCATTCTCATTGACATATGAATGAGCCAGATCCCCTAACATACTTCCTATGATCTTAAACCTAACTGGAGGATAAGGGGCACACACAGATTGACCGCACTTTGATTTACCATGGTGGCGAGTCTTTCATGTACTCTTATACCCGTATTTGGGGTGTTGGCAATTTATGTATGGCCTGCTTAGACTGAACGTTTAGGTAAGCATATCCGTTTCAGGATGGTGACATTCCCTGAGGAGCTCACAAGGTTCATTATGCTAAACCCTGCAGGTTGAATTATTTAATTCAGGCATAAGTAAAAAAGGAGTGAGTAGTATTACTCAGGAAATAAGAGATTAATCAATTGTGGCTGATTGTCATAAGCCAAATTAATTAATGAATGTCTAAAACCATAAATATGTGGATCATGTTAGTTTGGTGCAACCCGTTCCTAATAACGTGGTAATAAAAGGGCGAGTCAGCATTGTTACCGTGGTGAAGGTTAAAACAATGTTTTATTAATTAATTATGTTCTGGGTTGAACAAGGAAGGATTAATTAATAAAGAGGGCCCACTTTATTATTTGCATCTGGTCCCTGGTCTGGCCCTTGAACTGCTCACGGCCCATTAGGGTTAGGGTTTCTCAAAACCCTAACACTATATAAAGGCCTTCTCTCTATCAAATCACTAGAGTTTTTTCAGTACATTGAAAATTGAGAAAGATGGCGGCGGCTATTCGGAAGGGGAGAAACTGATCGATTTCTCCAGATCTCGGATTCAATTTGGTAGATAATCCTCACCAGATTTCCAAGGAGCAAGGGAACAGATCAGAAGATCAGATATGTAGGAACAACTGTTCATCGTCGGCGTTCAGATTCAGATTCAGATCTATTTCATCGTTATAGGCTCCGATCTAGATCTGTAGATCAAACGGTGAAATCCGGTATTCTCTAAATCCATCCTCTGCAATTAATATTGTTGGAGCATGCATAGAATCGCATGGTTTATTTAATTGAAATTTGTTCCTGGTATCCTAAGAACGATCCTTGGCAAGAAATTAATTAATGGCAACTCGTGTTGTCCATCGTAGACTCAAACCATACAAGGCATTCTATCAGAAAATGCTGGGAGTACTCTGCTAAGCCTTTTGATTGTTAGGCTCTTCTAGCAATCTTCTCTTCAATCTACTGACTCCTTCAGCATATGCGTCTTTAGCACTTAAGTCTTTATCTGTGGATTGCTAATGCTTAGCAATCTCCTTCCGACTGCTGACCACTTGTCCTTAGCAGTCTCTTCCTTCAGTATGTGATTGCTGACGCCTTAGCAATCATTCTTCTTTAGCACTTGACTGCTAACGTCTCTAGCAGTCATTTTCGTCTGCTGATATCTCTAGCAGCTACCATCTGCTCAGAATACTTCTAGCGTTCCGAAGTTGTTTGAACTTGATATTCTTCATTCCATCTGCTGAATCCTTCAGTAGTCTTCTCAAGCCATTCCTAATCTATTACAACTCGATATTTTTCCTAAACAGGACATTACATTGGAGTTTCTAGACTATGCTAGAATTTAGCAATGATTGACCAACTAAATAAGCTTTGATTCAACAAAACTTTCACAATATTGATCCTAAGGGAATAATTCGCTATTAATTTCCAACAATTTTCCCCTTTTTGGTACGATCAAAGCTTACTATCGCTTGCTGAATCTAAGAGGAAAAATTTCTGAGTTTACAAAAATTTCTAAGTACCAAAGCTATTCTAGCTGTCTAACTCAGATTTCATCCAACTTAGTTCTAGCATGATTGGTTTTAATTAAATTCCCCCTCAATAAATGCTGGGAAATATTTCTCAAAAAAACATAAGTAAAAATGCTATTTCGGAATATGCTAGGAATTCTAGCATCCAATTAAATCAGCAAGCATTTTACTTAACCAATCACAAGACAATTAATCTCAGCATCCACACGCATTTTTGTTGAATACACAGAAAGTGTATATCAACTAAGACACACAACAAAAATCAGAAGTGGACAATGAGAAATTGTCTAAGTCTGATCCGATTTCATTCATATGAGTGATCATTACAAGTACAATGAAATTAGAAAAGATCAAAAGAAATGTTACAACAGATTTGCTAAGATAAGAAGTTAGAACTCAGGAGTCAGGGGCAGACTTCTTTCCTTTGTCATACTCATCAAATTTTCCAACAACCATCTGCACGAATTTCTCCAAGTATGCTTTGCTAGCTTCTCGCTATGCTGGTTCCCTCTCCAACTTCTTAGCAATCATTTCATTCTCCATCTCTAGCATTTTGATCTTTAGCTCCATCTCTTGCTTTTTCAACTCCTCCAGAGCAAGTCTACGCTCTTCAGCAGCAGCAGCAAGTGCTTCTTCTTCCTTTTTCCTCTGCTCTGCTTCAGCAAGTCTCTTCTCTTCCCCTTCTTAGATTGCAGCAAAAAAGGTGATTGAGAAAGATTTAACTTTTTGCTCTACCTGTTTCTGGGATTCACCAACATCTTCTTTTAGCACGTCCATGTTGGTTTTCACCTCAGAAACGTCTACTTTGACCTCAGCTACTTCTGCTCTGACCTCAGAAACTCCACTCCTGACCTCTTCAACTTCCCTCCTTATATCAGCAGCCTCCATCGCGATTCGCTCATTTATAAAAGATATAGCGGTTTGTACAGCGAATTGAACAGCAGAGGTCAAGTAGGACGGAAAGTCGTGAGCGCTTACCGGGGTAGCATCGAATGAAGAAGTTGTGGCAATCATAAGCTCCCAACTTCCAGCAGTGGTTTCTTCTCCTATCTCAGCATTCACACCTCCGTAAGCAGCCAGATAAAGAGTGTCTTCATCAATCAACCGCTCTGCTGACTCCATGGTTTGGATAAGCTCTCCTTGAGCAGCGGAGTAGTGAGCCTCTTCAGCAAATAAGAGCATGGCACCGCACTTGGCTTGAGCTATAGCAGCTTGGGCATCCAAGTAGCGAGCCTCCTCATCCATCATACGCTTGGCTGCTTCCATGATTTCAGCAGTCTGGGCAGCCTTTTTCTTCTCTTCTTGTATCACATCAAGGATATCAATTTCCAGAAACTTGACAATCCTTCGATCTCGAGCATCTAGCTCTGCGGCCTCTCGCTCAGCAATTTCAGCAGCCATCCTGGCCATCAGCCTTTCCTTCTTGTATATCTCATACTCGACCTGGCGCCTCCTATACTCAGCAGCTGCTCCTGCATGGCGCTTAGATAACTCAATTCTAGCATTGGAGTACACATCTGGAGCAAAAGTAGACTTCGACAAGGATTGCGACTTGGAGAACAGCCTATGAGCCCGAATTTTTTGAAGATGAGCAAACACTTGCTTGTTTGTGAATTACTTAGATCCAGCCACTTGGTCAATCCAATTGTTTGCCGACTACTCTTCTAGCATCCAGTATTTTAGGCCTCTAGTAATGATTATCAGCATCCTCTTTTCAAACGAGAGCTGATGCATCACGTAATCAAAAAACTTCCATCGCCTGAATTCTTTGCCCAGCACCTGGCCTTCGGATGTATCTTGATCTAGCTCAACATAAAAGGTGCTGGCAATATCCCTTTCGATCTCTGCATTCACAAATTCTTCAATCTCAAACGCCATAGGGAAGAGATCAGAATTTACCTCCTCATCAAGGAATACAGGCGCACACAGTTGTGCCACTCTCCTGAGCTTAAACCTTGGACCTGGGAGTCCTTTGAAAGGAACTCAGAGAGTTTCGTTGTCCATGGTTGGAATCTTTCTTAACAGCGCATCAAAAACGTCGGCGGATTCTCCATCAGAGTCTGATTCCGAAAAGCACGAGGCTAAGAATGCTGAGTCTAATTCAGCAACCTCTTCTTGCCTGGCCTCTGCATCCGCTCTTTCTTCTCTTCCTGAAGTGCTAGCCACAGGCTAAGCACCTGTGCCTTCAGCAATGGTGGATGCGTCCTCAGCATTTACTTCAGCACCTCCTGTGCTGCTAGCACCTGCCTCAACATTCCTTCCTGATCCAGAGGCTTCCTAAATAACGACCTCTTCATCACTGCTCTCATTTGCTTGTTCTACAGCAGGCTCCTTTAATGTGACTCCTCCTTGAGGATGATCTGGAGAATTAAAGGCTCCAGTCTCCAGCAGCCTCTCAAGGTCTTGATCGGTCATCGCTTCCTTCTCGATGACAAACTCCTCTGCTATTGCTTGGGTGGGAGTGGGAACAGCAGGAACCACTTTCTCTTTCCCTTTCTTGACAGCTTCAAATGCTTGTCGTCGTGCGTCCTCAACTGCTTTTGCTATCAATGCAGCAGTTTTCTCGGCTGCTTGCTGTTCAGCAGCCGCCTTCTTAGCAGCATGTTCCTCAGCACGCTGCTTGGCTTCCTCGAAATTCCTATCCCTGGCTTCAAAAGTCAATCTCTCCATCTCTTTCCTGTGCTTTTTCTTCTCCTTCTCCTTCTTCTGAGCTTTCCTCTTCCTTTTCCCTTTCAAATTCTCCTCAAGAGGTCTTTCAGAGAGAGGACTCTCCACAACTTTCTTCTTGGCAGCTACCTTCTCTGCTTTTCTTGTTCAGCAGTCTTGACAAGACGTCTGCGCGTCGTCTTCTTCTCAGGAGATGCAACCTTGGGAATTAGCACCGCAATTTGACCCAAGGTTGGAACTTGTAGTTCTGCTTGCTTCTTCTCCATTATTTCCTCAATCTGCTCGACCAGCAGATCTCCAAGCTTTTCTATCTCCTCCAAGTGCTGAAAGCACTGCTCTATTTCAGCAACTTTCTGGAGATTAGCTATCTCCTCAGCAGATAATGGAGTAGCTTGCTGCAGCAGCATCTCACCAGTAGAGGGTGTCTTGGCTGCTAGGGTTAGCTGTGTTAGGGTCGGCTGCTTCTTCCACAGGGGAATGTAATCGGTATTCAGCAAAGCCTCACCCTTGTTGAGTTCCTCCTTCGGAATGATTGTCTCAAGGAACTTGCTAATCTTCTGTCCAAAATTAACGTTGGACATGAAGGTTCCTTTTTCCTTCATCTTCAAATTCTTTTTAGTGTGGTCCAACCACCGCTCAAAAACGAATTGCGCCCAGTTCCCATTGAACCCATCTACCAATGTCATCATCACGGCATACTTCTTGGCAGAGAGTTTCGAATACGATCCCGCATCGCATTAGAACATCTTTATTACGAGCTCAGCAAGGAGTTTGTAGTCCTCCTTGAAATGATGTATCGGAGTGGCTACCTTCCAAGTATGTTCCGGGTCCTCCTGCACCTCCGGCCTTTTCCACTCGTTCCACCGAGCCCTCATCTCCTCGATATTAACCACCTTATACGTGGAGACACATTCGCCCAAATTGCGAAGCCCAAATGTCTCTGCAAGGGCGGCGGCGGTTACCTTGATGAGGGTCCCGAACATAGAGGTTTTGAAAAACATGTGACGATCATCAAAGATAGCCCTCGCATAGAATTTCGAGACCATATGTGGTTGGAATTTTGTAGGCTCAGCAAATAGATACTGGACTACCTGCGCCTGTACCATGGTGTTTATAACCCATTCTGGAAACTGTACCGCAGCAAGAGGAGTGTACAGAATCCTATCTTTCATCACCTGCATCGCGCGCCTCTAGGCTTTCGATAACCCAGATTGTTCTTTCTTCTTGGCAAGAGCAACCAAGCGGGAGTAGGGGATCTCTTCTTCAACATCGTCCTTCGACGCAATGTTGGTAAACTCCGGTGCATGTCTCTCATGCAACATCAAGTCTAGAGTAGGCTTGATGTAAAACTTAATCGGAGTTTCAGATGGGGTGGAGGATTCAGGATTAGACATGTTGAGAAATTTGGAAGAATTTCGAAGTGTAGAATTTGGGAGTGTTTGGAAGGCTTAGAAATTCTAGGAATTTCAAATTCAAAGTTTAGAAGGTTTGAACGATGAATGAAGTGAAAGGTTTATACCTTCTGGACAATGATTCGACGGTTGGGGAAACACCTCTTCAAATCCAATCAATGGTTCAGATTTGGTGAGTCTTTTCGTATGGTAACCCACGCCCCAAAATGCTCGAGTGCTTTTGACGTGTCGCCTCCTGGTTTGATGCAGCCAGTTGCACGCATTAAATGCACTGTGTCGGACCCATCAATTAAAATTTAAAACTTCCCGCTTTGACTTCTGAAGACTGCTGAGAGCTTGGACTCAGCAATCTACTGGCATAGAAGTCCTTAGCAATCATAGATGATCTGCTGAGAACTGGGACTCAACATCCACAACTTAACATCCAAACATCAAACATCTTAGCATTCCCATATTGTTTGCTGAGAGCTTGGACTTAGCAAACTACTTCTAGCACACGCCTGTACCACTTGATGAAATTTGTTGAATTATAATACAGCATCCCGACGAAATGCTGAGAGCTTGGACTCAGCACCCGACTTCTAGCGAGCATCGGAATCATTTGTTGCAATAAACTTAGCATATCAGGGAAATGCTGAGAGCTTGGAATCAGCAATCAAAATGCTTAGCAACCAAAATTCAGCAACAGAATCGGCAACATAAAACGTAAGCTAGGATACATTTCTCTCTGTCGTCTTCAAAATAACCAGAAATCCAGAAATCCAGAAAGAATGAGAAATTAATACTCATTCATCCATAACATCTTCCAGCTCCATGAGGTCTAACTTTAGACAAAGTTCTTTGAAACGAGCCTGAGCAAGCGGCTTGGTGAAGATATCTGCTAGCTGATCTTTAGTGCATATATATTGAATATCAATATCCTTCTTCTCCTGATGATCTCGGATAAAATGATGTCGGATATCAATATGCTTCGTTCATGAGTGATGAACGGGGTTCTTCATTATGCACATAGCACTATTATTATCACAGTAGATCGGCACACATTCAGAAGGAATGTCATAATCTAGCAATTGCTGCCGAACCCACAAGACTTGAGAACAACAACTAGCGGCTGCTACGTATTCAACTTCAGTAGTAGACGTAGCCACTGAGTGTTGTTTCTTTCTAAACCAACTGATCAGCTTATGTCCAAGGAATTGGCATGTCCCGTTGGTGCTCTTCCGATCAATCTTGCATCCCCCGAAGTCTGAATCGAAATAACCACTCAGTGCTAGCCCATCGCACCTTGGATACCAAATTCCTAGACCTTCGGTACATTTGAGGTATCAGATAATCCTCTTAGGAACATCCAAGTGTGACTTCTTTGAATTTGTTTGATATCTCACGCATACACCGACAAAATAAGAAATATTGGGTCTACTAGCTGTTAAGTAAAGCAAGGATCCGATGATACCTCGATAGAGTGTGGGATTTACAGGTTCTTCACCTTCATCAATGGGGATCTGGCAACTCGTGCTGATTGGAATCCTCAAACTCTTAGTTTTTTCTGGACAATACTTAGCAATCAGATCGCGAGTGTACTTTCTTTGGTGAATGAAAATCCCATCACTCGATTGCTGAACTTGAAGCCCTAGAAAGTACAACATCTTGCCCATCATACTCATCTGGAAATTACTCGTCATAAGCTTCGAAAACTTTTCGCACAAGTTTGAGTTCTTCGATCCAATAATAATGTTGTCGACATATATCTGTACGAGCAATATGCTTCCTTCGTTTTTAATGCGGAAGAGGGTCTATTCAATCTTCCCTTTCTTAAAGCCATTATCCAGAAGAAATTTGGACACGGTTCCATACCACGCCCTCGGTGCTCGCTTCAAACCAAATAAGGCTTTCCTGAGCCTATAAACTTGATTTTCTTGTTTGAAGCCTTGTGGTTGCTCAACGTACACTTCCTCCTTTAACTCAACATTAAGAAAGGCACTCTTCACATCCATCTGCATCACAGAGAACTCATGATGTGCAGCATATGCTAGGAATAATCTTATTGCCTCAAAATGAGCTACTGGAGCAAACGTCTCATCGTAATCAATTCCTTCACATTGTCTATAGCCCTTTACTACGAGACAAGCTTTGTTTTGAAAGATTGTTCCAGACTCATCCTTATTATTCTTGAACATCCATTTGGTTCAAAATAACACTCTAGTGTTCGGGTCTGTCCACCAAATCCCAAACATGATTGTGCGTGAACTCGGCAAGCTCCTCTTGCATAGCGTTCACCCAATCTGGAGATTGTAAAGCGTCTTCAATATTCGTAGGGTCCTCATGCAAAATATAACAAGCTAGCATCGCATTGCCTTGATGCGTCCTAATTGGATCATTGACATCGTCAAGAATGGCATATAAAGGATGATCGCGCAGCCATTTTGGTCTCAGGTTGTTGGTTGCTGGTGTAGCATTGCTAGCTTCGCCTGCTGAATTGTTCTCTGCTAGTACATTCTCCTCAGCAATCACTTCTGGCTCAGCATCTGGTACCTCAGCATTCGGCACCTCAGCAACAGGAACATCAACATCCTGGACTTCAGCAAGCTGGAACTTCAGCAACTGGATCTTCAGCAGCTGGAATCACAGCATCGTCTTTGACAAAGTCCTCAGAAACGCCTTCAGTAGCGTCCAGTCCTTCTTCAGCAACGCGTCCTCCATCTGGAATTTCTTCATCTTCTTCTTCAAGCGATTCCAGAATATCCAAATTATCATTAAGATAAATTGGTGGGGTGGCCTCAGCATGATCATTAGCATCATCGGCCCGATCAGCAGTCTGGTCACCTGCTGAGTGCGTCTGGATTGCATTACAATCACTCATAAACTTAGTCGAATCAATCCTCATATTTTCGAAAGAATTCAAGATGGATTGATCATTGACATCATTAGTCTCATGATTGATATCCTCTTTCTCTCTTATAACTCTGCGCACTAAGATAGACTCATCAAAAATAACATTGCATGTTATTTCCACAACTTGAGTCGTCTTGTTTAACACTCTATAACCCTTGTAAGATGGGTTTCCATATCACAGCTTCCTTCAATGTCCGGTTCTTTCTCTCTGCTAGATCGTTCTGCTTGGGGGTCCTAGCAGTGGATTTCTCATGCCCAATACTAGCTCCGGGGCAAAAATCCATCAAAATTCCGTTGTAAAACTTGGTTCCATTGTCCGATCTAATCCTCTTGACGGTGACTTCTTTGCTATTTTGCTCCTTGATGATTAGGTCTGGAAGGATGAGCTTGACTTCGTCTTTGGTTCTTAGCAAACGAACCCATGTGTACCTGGAAAAGTCATCAACAACCACAAGTGTAAAAACCTTTTTACTTACAGTGGCTGGAGTGACTGGGCCAAATAGTTCCATGTGCAAGAGCTCTAGGATCCTCTCTGAAGTGGCCTTCTCAGGGTTTGATCTGAAAGATGCCTTGGTCTGCTTCCCTTGCTGGCAAGCTTTGCACTCACCTTCCTTTCGGAAAGTCTCAGCAGGCAATCCTTCAACAAGCTTATGCTTGGCTAGGTGGTTGATGGTCTTGAAATTCAGGTGAGTCAACCTCTTATGCCATAGCCAATTTGTTTCTTCCCTGTTCAATGCTACAAAACAAGAATGTTGCTGGCCACTTTGCCAATCAACAATACATAGGCCACCCTTGTGGATGCCTGTATGCTTTACTTCACCTGTAGCATTGTCAGCATTAGAGCAACCAGTATTAACAAAAGAAATGGTGTACCCATTTTCGCATAGCTGGCTAATACTTAGCAGATTGTGTTTGAGATTGGATACGAGCATAACATTGATAATCCTTAATCCATTTCGCTCTATGAATCCTCTCCCAATCACTCCACCTTTGTTGTTGTCGCCAAACATGACCGTGGGGCCAAAGATTCTTTGAATATCTGAGAATAGCACTTCATCCCCCGTCATGTGCGCTGAACATCCGCTATCTAGAATCCACTCATTTGACATTCTTGATGTCTTCGCACTTGGATCTTGTCCCTGCAAAACAATTAACAATTTTGTTCATGTACCCGCTTAGCATCGGGTCCTGCAGGATTAGCATGGATCATTGTTCCTTTTGGAACCCACATCTTGGTGATTTTCAAGACTTCCGTCTTTACATCACTCTTGGATCCCTTCTCGACCTTTGGATAAGCATGCTTTACATGGTTAGATCTAGGTTGAGTAGTGTGCTTAGCCTTCCATGTCCTTTGAAAAGGAAATGATTTGGACTCAGGCCTCACATAGGTATTCATCCTATGTGGTGTGTACTGCATGTACGACGGTCTTACAGCATGGTATTGAACCTACTTGCCCTTATGGAATGAAGGATTTGCTATCCTAGCATTGGAAACATAACGCTCAGCATTCATCCTTGGCATTGTTGAATGTGGCTTAGCATTTGCTCTTTGGTTCCTCTGCTGAGGTCCAGCAGGTACATGCTTAGCATTCACCCTTTGGATCCTCTGCTGAGGTCCAGCAGGTGCACGCTTAGCAGTCATTGTTTGGATCCTCTGCTGAGATCCAGCAGATGCCTGCTTGCTACGCCAATCCTTCTGCTTAGCATTTAGCTTCGCATTTGAAGATTCAGCAATGACCTTTTCCTTGCCTTTGTCAGCAGTGACCTTTCCGGCAGAAACGAATAGAATCTTTTTCTGCTTAGAAAATTCTGCATTTCTACTCAAGGTATCCCTAGAGAATTTCCTTGCTGCTTCAACACATCCAAGACCCAATCCTGAGTTGACAGAATGTCTTATCTATTGACCGACAATGGCATTTAGTACTACCTTGCTGGATGTGTAAGCGACAATGGCATTTAGTACTACCTTGCTGGATGTGAAAGCACATACGCATTCCTCCTTAGGTTTAGCTTTCAAAGCAAGATTCTCCTTTTCTAAGTTTTGAAAATTTTCAGAGAGCTTAGAGAAATCTGCTTTAAGTTTTAAAAATTCTTCACTCTCGGACCTTAGTCTTTCGACTTCCTCGGTCAAAGATGAAAGTTGAGTTTTGAGTGTGGTGTTTTCTCCCACTATAGCATTCTTAATGGAATACATTTTTTAAAACTCAATTGAAAGCTTGGTTAGGTAATCATCCTTAGAATCTAGAAAAGATTCCTCCGATTCATGCACGTCTGCTGAACTAGGAATGCTGGTAAATTGTACCTCATTCGCATCGACTGCTAGAGCCGATTCAGCACTCTGCTCAGCATCAACAAACTGATCTTCAACGATATTTGCCATCAAGACCAGCATGGTTTCCTCATCATTTTCCTCTGAAGAGTAATACGCCTCTTCATTATCAGGGGCATCAAGCACCTCGGTCCTGGTCAGCAATGCTCTGGTGACCGCTTGGACAGCTCTTCTCTCAAACCTTTGTTTGAGGCGCTCCCTTTCTTCCTGGCTTACCCTCGGACATTCATGCTTAAGATGATCATGAGAATTACACTCGAAGCATGTCCTCGGCTTTCTCTCTGCGAAGCGAGAGGATGATGAAGCAAGCTTGGCTTCCTTCGCTTCTTTCTCAGCTTTAGCTTCCAGCATCAGCTTCTGGAGCTTTCGCATTTGCTCTTCCAGCTCACTTGTCTTCAGATATTCAGGCTGAGAGCTGGAGGTAGAGACAACCTCTTTTGTTGGAGAAGCAGGAATAGGTCTTTCTTGATTGCGGAAGGGCTTCTTTGTCTTCCATTTGCTTGCATCTTTCTTAGCAAAATATGTTAAGTCTTCAGAGTTCACAGCGGGTGCTGATGAAGCTTGAGCCACAGCAGCCTCGTTCTTCTTTGATTGTTGTATAATGAACTCATGAGTTTTGAGTTGAGCAAATACCTCGGATGTACACATCTTGCTGAAGTCTTTCTCACTCAAGCTAGTCATCTTCACGAACCAGTCGCTCCTTAGGTAGAGTTTGGAGATGATCTTGTTGATCATTTCTCCATTATCGTATGTTTTACCCAGATTTCGTAGCTCTCCCATGATGGTGTTGAATCTTTCTTCCATTGCTTGTATGGATTCACTTGCAAGCATAGAAAAAGACTCATATTTGTCAACAGCTACCTCTAGCTTGTTGCGTTTCATCTGGTCTGTCTCTTGGGAGGATTCGCAAACGTAATCCCACATTTCTTTGGTTGTATCAAAGTCCAAAGTTTTATCTGCCATCAACGGCGGCAAAGAATCAAGAATTAGCTTCTTCGCTAAGTGCTCCAACTGAGCTCTATTCTTATCTTCAACCAATATTCATCAAACGGCTTCACGACCATTTGAGGTCTCGGTTCTCCATCAGCAGCTGGTCCTACAAAAGTGTTAGCTTTCATAATTTGGATTGGACCTTTTGCAAGAACATCTGTCATCTCCGGATATACGCTTTGCAGCTGGATGGTGGCAAGCTTTTGCCATGACTTGAACTTCTCCTTTGTATACTTCGGCAAAGTATGATTCATCTTGTCAAGCTTGATGTTCCTGAGCTAGAGACACAAAACCACAAAATATAGAGCAAGGAACAAACACAGATCTGGTCGAAGCGACTCAGAAGCAGCAAGTCTTACAACCTGGCTCTGATACCACTTGTTGGTCCTTGATCAGAGTCGTCGTGGTGAGTATCGAACAACAAACACACACGAATGCAGCGGAAGTCTAAATATTATCTTGCACTTAAGTTCTTATTAAATGTTTAAGCTCAGAATCGTACTTCGGGTTTTCTTCAAGTATACTCTAACAACTTCAGTTGCTAGGTTTTAAATCAATTAACAGAACCCAATAGAACAGTAAAGAACATGCAATATTTATAGTGGTTCGATCAAATAGATATATGTCCACTCCTCAGCAATATTGCTAAGAATTTCACTAAAAAGATATATGGAGTACAAGGAATCTCCGTTCACTTGTAGTAGGTAGTGAGCTTTCGACCTAGCCACTATAAAGCTATCCTCCGATCCTCCAATCTCTTAGCCGCTGCAGCTCCGGTCAAGCCAAGGGCGCACCTTCGTAAAACTTTTCCTTCGCTGGAATTGAGATTTTATAGTTCTCTCCAAACTTTGTCTAGTTTGCGGCTAATGCCTGTCGGAGTCAATCCTTTACAGAAAAGACTGTTGGATGCTTCCAGATGTGGAAGGTATCCCAATGATTGAAGATTCCTGAGTTAAGTCAAAGAATCTCTTCGATGTAGTGTCAGATATTGAATGGGGACACTACGGCGGTTGTTGAGAGCTCTGAATATTCTCATATGTGAGCTCTCAACTTTATGACTACTCTCTTTTGACAGTTAGCTTTTGTTTGTCGAATGAATCTCTTGTTCGAGTGTTTGATTGAGTAATAGTTGTCTTCTCTCCGTTATGGACTTGACTTTTATATCTGGAGATTAAAACTATGAATCTCCATACCCGTTAGACATAACGACTCCTTCGTCCAAGAGAATAACTTGCATCTTCGTCCTTTCTGGCGTGTACAGTGCCTTTTTACCGACTTCGGGTAACGCTTTCGTCCTTGGTTGTACTTTCTGTCAGAACGAGCATTTTTCGCAAGTATCTGCTGAGTATCTCCTGCTAGGCATTCTATCGGAAAATGCTGGGAGTACTCTGCTAAGCCTTTTGATTGTTAGGCTCTTCTAGCAATCTGCTCTTCAATCTGCTGACTCCTTCAGCATATGCGTCTTTAGCACTTAAGTCTTTATCTGCTGATTGCTAATGCTTAGCAATCTGCTAGAATGCTAGTGAATGCTGACTCCTTCAGCATTCTGCAATCACTTGCTTCCGACTGCTGACCACTTGTCCTTAGCACTCTCTTCCTTCAGTATGTGATTGCTAACGCCTTAGCAATCATTTTTCTTTAGCACTTGACCGCTAACGTCTCTAGCAGTTATTTTCGTCTGCTGATATCTTTAGCAGCTACCATCTGCTGAGAATACTTCTAGCATTCCGAAGTTGCTTGAACTTGATATTCTTCATTCCATCTGCTGAATCCTTCAGCAGTTATCTCAAGCACTTCCTAATCTATTACAACTCGATATTTTTCCTAAATAGGACATTACATTTGAGTTGCTAGACTATGCTAGAATTTAGCAATGATCGACCAACTAAATATGCTTTGATTCAACAAAACTTTTACAATATTGATCCTAAGGGAGGAATTCGCAATTAATTCCCAACAATCTATCTATTACAATGATTTATTTTGATACAGATCTTCAAACAAGGCTCCCACTCTTTAACATGAAATCTGCAACTTTGGGCTGGAATAAATATCGGGTATTGGGCTAAGAATTAGGATATCAGGCCCATAGGGGTGTAAAACCCTAATTTTCAGTAGCTCGGGCCGCCTCCAGGCTATCGGGCCCGATGTTTGGCGGGGCAGCCATGTAGGGATTTATCGTGAACCAAATCACGAAATCCATTGAACCGAATCGATTTATGGTTATTGCTCATAATATCAATTCACAAACCCTAGCATGCTCCTATGAATTTAATGCATGGATAAAGGGATAACCGTTATTCCGTAGAGTCTGATCCGATCTTTCGCGTTTGAATATCCAACAATCAATTCAGCCTGCAGGACTTTGGCACGATGAATGTCATTGAGTTCCTCAGGGAATGACCCCATCCTATTAATCGGATATGGTTACCAAAACCAAGTCTCAGGCAGTACTACACGAACTGTTGTTACCCAAGATGCGGATATACAAGCACGTTACTTAGGCTCTCCACCATGGCAAGTCAGAGCAACGTCAATCCGTGCAAACCCCTGAACCTTTGTTAGGGTTTGGACTTATTCAATAACGAGATCTTGTATTTGCTGATGTCACACAGTCGAATACATCTCACTGTGGGCCATCAATACGCCACCCATACGTACCAGCATGTCAAGTAACCAAGACAGACTACTTATTTCGACAATGTCGCAGCCATCCGGACAAATGTATCCTCATATGCTGTCTCGGCTGTGATCAGGTTTATGTCTCGCTAGGTCAAGTGATCATATTGTCTTCCGCGATCTATTACACATCGTATGATCGTCCCTATCGGTGAGACAAGAGGATACCATTGTTACATACATGTAAGTTTGTTTGACAGATTGGAGAAATAAACCGTCGTATACTCATTATAATAAATGCTTTCTGTATACAAAACCCATCAATCTCTCACTTATACTCAAAGCTTAACTAAGCTATTACAGAGTATACAGTGCGTCTATCTAGCCTGCTATCTCGTTAACCACTGTCAATGGTCGGCATCCACCTCAGACCCAGCTCACGATGTCTTTCGTAAACTTTCTGCGGCAAGCTCTTTGTAAATGGATCAGCAAGGTTGTCCTTAGTGTCAATCTTCTTGATCATCACATCGCTCCTCGATACGATCTCTCGTATAATATGGTACTTTCTCTCTATGTTTTTGCTTGCCCTGTGAGACCGCGGTTCCTTTGTGTTCGCCAATGCAATGCACCAGAGTTATCAAAATAAATTCTGATGCTCTTCGGAAAACTCGGAATCACGCCCAACTCTAAAAGGTAGTTCCTGAGCCATACCCCCTCTTTCGAGGCTTCGGAAGCGGCGACATATTCCGCCTCCATGGTGGAGTCAGCAATGCATTTCTACTTTGAGCTCCTCCAAGATATAGCTCCACCTCCCAAGGTAAACACATATCCCGAGGTCTATTTCTTCTCATCCTAGTCCCCTTGAAAATCCGAGTCTGTATAACCCACAGGGCACAAATCCTCACTTTGATAAACTAGACTGTAATTCCTAGTTCTCTTCAAATACTTGAGGATATGCTTTACCGCAGTCCAATGCGTCTGTCCAAAGTTAGACTGATATCTTGGTATCATGCCAACGGCATAACAGATATTTGGCCTGGTACACAGCATCGCATACATGAGGCTACCCACCGCTGAAGCGTATGGTACAAGACTAATCTCATCTTTCTCCCGCTGTGTCTCAGGACACTGCCCACTAGAAAGACGAACGCCATGTCTGAAAGGTAGCAATCCTTTCTTGGCGAGTTGCATGCTGAACCGGGCTATCACAGTATCCACATAGGATGCCTGGGATAAGCTCAACATCCTTCTCTTACGATCTCGTAAGACCTTAATCCCAAGGATGTAGCCAGCTTCTCCCAAATCTTTCATTTGGAACTGTTCGGATAATCAATCCTTGATTTCCGACATCACTCCCTCATTATTTCCAAATAGGAGTATGTCATCAACGTATAGTGCAAGGAAAACCATGCTCCCCACTGACATAAAGTCGGTAAACACAACTTTCATTTTTCAACTGTGGAAATCTGTAGGATTTAATTACATCGTTGAAACGTAAGTTCCACGACCTTGAAGCTTGCTTAAGTCCATACAAGGACTTCTTAAGCTTCCAGACAAGATGTTCTTCGCCTTTGCGCACGTAGCCCTCAGGTCGCTGCATATAGATGTCCCTACCTTCTTCAAGATAACTGTTTAGAAAAATGATTTTGACATCCATCTGCCAAATCTTGAGGTCCATATGCGCAGCTATGGCAAGAAGTATCCGGATGGATTTGAGCATGGCTACGGGTGAAAAGGTTTCATCATAGTCAATGCCCTCTTTCTGACTATAACCTTTTGCCCCCAGCCTGGCTTTAAAAGCCGTGATTTCTCCATCCGCCCCTTTCTTTCTCTTGTATACCCATTTTCACCCTATGGCCCTAAAGCCATCCGGCAAATCAGTTTTCTGGTACACATCCATAGCAGTTATGGATTCAATTTTGGAATCCATGGCGATACGCCATTTATCATCATCATTGTCCTGCACTGCCTCTTCGTAAGTCAGTGGGTCAGAGTCCTCATGTCCATCTTCCGGGCTCAAGTCCGAAGACTCACCCACGAACATATACCTTTCTGGCTGGAAAATAACTCTCCCACTACGATGAGACATCGGTGCCATGTCAGCAGTAGGTGCAGTAACTTGTGGTTCTGCACCTTGCACTGAAAAACGTGCCTGTGGTGCTGTACCTCTCACAGGTGCACCCACATCTACACGTTCCCCTTCCCTCCGAATCGCATTCTCGTTTTCAATTTCTTGAAGAACGATATCACTCCTTGACTTCTGATTACTTACATACTCGTCCTCCAAGAATCTAGCATTGGTGCTAACAACGACTCTGTGACTCTCAGGACAGTAAAAGTAACCACCTTTTGTTTGTCTGGGATACCCTATATACAACATTACTTCTGACCTGCTTTCTAATTTATCAGGTTCTTGCGACAGTACGTGTGTCGGACAGTCCCATACTCTGAACTTGCACAAACTTGGTTTGCGACCAAGGAAGAGCTCAAAAGGCTTCTTAGGAACTCATTTAGAAGGCACCACATTTAACACGTAAGCGGCTGTTTCCAATGCATATCCCCAAAACGAAATTGATAAGTTTGCATAACTCCATCATTGATCTTATCATCTCTAGAAGAGTCTCATTTCTTCTTTCTGCTACACTGTTTTGTTTGGGAGTACCCGGTGCAGTCCACTGGGATGTAATCCCATTATCTGACAAATACTGCAGGAACTCATTACCGAGGTATTCGCCACCGCGGTCAGATCGCAGTGACTTGATAGTTTACCCGACCTTCTTTTCTACCTCAGCCTTGAACTCTTTGAGTTTCTCAAAGCATTCAGACTTGTAGCGAAACAGGTAAACGTATTCGTATCTTGAATAATCGTCAATGAAAGTGACGAAGTACTCGTACCCTCCACGAGACTGCGTGGACATCGGTCCACATAAGTCAGAATGGATCAATTCTAACACTTCCTCTGCTCGAGACTGACTAGCCTTAAAAGGCCTAGTTGACATCTTGCCCTCGATGCAGGATTCGCAGACTTGATAAGGTACAGTCCGGATTAAGTCCAATGTACCATCATCTGCAAGTCGCTGAATCCGCTTCAAGCTGATGTGACCGAGTCTCAAGTGCCAGAGATATATGTAAGATCCTCATCAGAAAAAGTAAGTTTTCTCTTTCTATGATTATCAATTATGGATGAATTACATGCATTACTTGCGGAAGACTTATGATTACAGTTAATAACATAGAGAGAATTATTCAGCATCCCACGACAGATAACACCGTTATTACCAATGATAGAAACACTACAATTAAAAATAAATGAATATCCATCAACATAAAGTTTGGAAACTGAAATAAGGTTCCGCAGAAAATCCGGCACGTATAAAACATCTCTCAAAGTCAAAACAGAATCATCAAAGTACAAGGTGAAATCTCCAATGGCAGCTGCACTCACTTGTGCTGCGTTCCCCTCGAGATGGTAACCTCGTCATTCTTCAACACCCTCCTTGTTGTGAACCCCTGTAAAATGAAACAAACATGATCAGTTGCTCCAGTATCAAATACCCACGAATGAGTAGAAACCGATGCTAAACATGTTTTTGTTACAAATGCAAATGACGTACCTTGTCCTTTGCTTCCGCATGCGTTCTTACTTGAAGTGACACCAACCCTCTTCATCTCATTTGACGTCCTCTCACGTGTTCTGCGATCAATCATATTCTTGCACACAATATGAACCACATCTTTCAATGTGCTCAAGTTGTGCTCAAGATCTGATAACTCAGAATCCCATGAAGGTACAAAAGACTGTCCTGCTAAAAGATCAGTAAGCAACTCTTTGAAAGAGTACTCACTTCTCTTAGCTACATCCTTCTTAAAGTCATAGAATGAAAGTGGTAAAGTGTTCAGGATTATATCGATCTTAGCCCGATCACTGATACATCCACCTCTACGTGTGAACCGATTCATGGTGTTATCCATCATCATCACATGCAATGTCATCGAACTGCCATCAACCATTCTCTTACAGACAAGGTCTTTCACGAGATCACAGCAGATAGTTCGTTCCACTTCACCATACGTCCATCCAGATCGTAATAGAGCTACAATAGCCCATGTACTTGCGCTTCAGTTCTCTAGACAAGTTATCCGAGATTAACTTGTAAGTAAAATCTTCAGATGCCACCCATCTGTCATAGAACTCCTTCTCACGTCTAGAGACTTTATGGTAACATGGGGCAAGTGGCATCATAGTAGGAACAAACATGTGTTGCTTGGTCAGGAGGATATACTCAATGCAGTATCTACACTCAAGAAAGTTCGAACTAGTTAAAGGATTGAGAGAAAGAATATGATCAACAGTAGACATAGACATATCTGAAATAAAGAATCTTAAATAAGAACATACATGTAGAACTTCGAAAACAAATGCATTGAAACCTTTTCATAATTCAAATACATATGCTTTCCACTAATTGCCTAAGAGTTTCCACCGCAAGCTACACTCGTAGACGTTTACAATGTCACCCTCAACCAGAACTGCGGGTTTTAAGCCCCAATTCTTTAATTTCACTACCATGTCAGGAACCTTTCGACACTAGAAATTAATAATTAGTAAAAACATTAGACCAAGCCATCTCTCAAGGACAGGGAAGCAACAACTGCATTATATCCTATGATGCTTCTGAGCGATTAACCACAAATTTAACTCTGGCCAAAAGAGACAGTTAAGCATGGCACGTAACCATACCGCACAGCCCTTAAAGCTTTTGTTATCTATAATTTAAATCAATCCTAGAATACTTATGAAAGAGATCTACGCAAGCTACACTCGTAGACGTTTACGCAAAACCCTTCCACTATTCACATGATTTAAATTGTTTGCCTAGAAATTCCAACAACTGTACCTATGCACCTCCAAGAACTAGCAAGCTACACTCGTAGACGTTTACTAGAGCGAGAGATACACTTACAGCCAAGGACCGCTTTGTGGAGGTCTACTGATTTTTAAAAAAAATCTGCTTAGTATTTTTCTTTTAAAAAGGTTTCTTATATGCGCACATATAATTTCTTTGTCATCATATTTTCTAAATTTTTTCATGTAATTAAACAAGTCCAAAAATTCCCAAAATATAATCCAACAAGAAATTAATCACATAAGCATGCTTGGAAAGCTGTGAATAATAAAAGCAGTAAATCATGCTTTTCCTATTATCTACACATGCTTAATTGCGCTCATAATAAATTACATAGCATACGAGGACAATTAAGGCTAACAAAAATTTCTCGTGGCCCCACAAAACAGGAAAATAAAATTCTATCTATTACAATTTGAATTTTGAGTTTATTTGGGTAAGTCCAAATCTTTTAAAATCTTTTCAAATCTTCCAGGGCCTCCAAATCTTCATCCATCAAATCTTTTGGGATTTAGGGTTTTGTGATTTGATGATTGGCCCCAAACCCTAATGCAAACCTAGGGTTTACACAGGATTGCACCAGCCACCAAAACACGAACCACCACGACGGGACAGCAGCCACCGACGCCGCCCAGCGCCGCCGCTGTCGCGCACCCCGCGCCACAAGTCTCCGCCGCCTGCTGCCGCGCTACGCGCGCTGCCGGCCACGCCGCTGGCCCGCCGTCGTCGTCCTCTTGCAGCCGCACGCGCGCGCGGTGCCCTGCTGCTGCCGTGTGCTGCCGCCCAGTCCGTCAGCTCCGTCTTCATTCTTCGTACAGACTCGTCCAATTTACAAATTTGAAATGAAAAAATACATAATCTATTCTATTACAATTTTTAGTCAAATCTAAATTAATCACGTATTTTCTCGTGATTTAACAAAACAGATTCAACCCTACACGGATAAACCACCGCGGGCTGAATCAAACGGGTTGCCCGGAGGAACAAAAACCATCCACGACAGAAATAAAATTCATACATGCATCAATGAATCTATTATGAAAAACTGAACCATAAATCAGAAACCTGGCTCTGATACTAATTGTAGGGATTTATCTTGAACCGAATCACAAAATCCAAATGAACAGGATCGATTTATAGTTATTGCTCATAACATCAATTCACAAACCCTAACATGCTCCGATGAATTTAATGCGTGGATAAAGGGATTACCATTATTCCGTAGAGTCAGATCCGATCTTTCGCTTTTGAATATCCAACAATCAATACAACCACGCGATTCAAATAAATCTGCGGAAACAGAAATTAGAAATCTAATTTCTAGATTAAATTAAAATAAAGAAAAACAAAAGAAAGAATCCTTGTTCTCCAGATTAGATCTTCAGGGCTGTATCCCAATGCTGTTCAGATATGCTACTGGTGAGGATTCCACAGATCTGTATCAGTAGGCCACAGTCGAAAAAATCCTTCTCCTCCCTCTACTGCTTGCGCCGCCCAGCTCGCTCTCTCCCTAGGGTTTTGACTGATTTGAATGCTAGGGTTTCAGAGAGAAGGGTTTATTTATAGACCTAGGGTTTTATCCATAATGGGCTACTGGGCTCCATTCAGCATATTTAATTTGGGTCAGTCATGGGACCTAATGCAAATAATAAAGTGGGCCTATAAATTAATTAATTCCCATGTCCACAACCCAGGACACAATTAATTAATTAATATAAATTCTTTTTCACCACAGAATTAATACTGACCTACCTCTTTATTACCACGTTATGAGAACAGACTGCATTAATTGAGAATCCTCATATTTAAGGTTAACGGACATTCATTAATTAATCGGAGCTTCTGACAAGCTCTATCAACAATTAATTAATATCTTATTTTTCCTGAGTAGTACCACTCGATCCTTATCACTCGTGTCTGAACTTAATCAGCCTGCAGGACTTTGGCACGATGAATATCATTGAGCTCCTCAGGGAATGCCCCCATCCTATTACTCGGATATGGTTACCTAAACCAAGTCTCAGACGGTACTACACGAACTGCTGTTACCCAATATGTGGATATACGAGCACGTTACTTAGGCTCTCCACCATGGCAAGTCAAAGCAACAGTCAATCCGTGCAAACCCCTGAACCTTCGTTAGGGTTTGGACTCAATCAATAACGAAATCTTGTATTCGCTGATGTCAGACAGTCGAATACATCTCACTGCGGTCCATCAATACGCCACCCTTGCGTACCAGCATGTCAACTAACCAAGATAGACTACTTATTCCGACAATGTCGCAGCCATCCGGATAGACGTATCCTCATACGTTGTCTCGGCTGTGATCAGGTTTATGTCTCACTAGGTCAAGTGATCATACTGTCTTCCGCGATCTACTACACGCCGTATGATCGTCCCTATTGGTGAGACAAAAGGATACCATGGTTATATACATGTAAGGTTGTTTGACAGATAGGAGAAATAAACCGTCGTATACTCATTTTAATAAATGCTTTCAGTATACAAAACCCATCAAGCCAGCCCTAGGGTTTTTGGAAACCCTAATTTTCAGCTAGCAGCCGCCACCCTCACTGCCACAGCCTCGCCGCCAGCAGCCCTGCCGCCGACCGCCACCCTTCGCTGCAGCAGCCTTCACCCGCGACCTTGCAATCTCTGGTCATTGTCGTCGCCGGTTACCCACGCCACCGACAGTCGGGGTTGGGAAGAAGTTGTAGCAAAACATAGCAAAACTGCGCTGCATAAACAACCACCGCGCGCGGCCAGCTTCCTCACGAACCAACATCACGCACGTCACCATCGCCGGCATCCCGCGATGTGTCGCCATCTATCATCGGACTCGCGTGGCTCACCGACGAAGACCACAGAACAAAGACGAGAGGGAGACACCATGCAGGCCATATACGCGCGGGCAACGGGCGAGCCCGTGCGCCGCCGCTGGCCTGCACCTCCTCCCTATCGTCTGCAACCTACCGGAGTGCTCTCGTCGTCAGAAACCACGCACAGTAGCTACAAAATCTGGGCACAGCCCAGCCACATGGCAGAAAAACTTTCCTGTCGCCGATGCCGGAGTCGTTGTCGTTCACTACCGCGCGCCGCCTACGCGCGGCTGCAGCTTGTCGAGGACCACTGGAAACTGTACCACCTTTTGTCCCTATTCTTGTTCTCTCTTTTTCTCCGGTTACAAATTGAATAAAAATAATACAACAGATCTAGATCTATTACATATTTTCGTATCAATCTAATCGCAGATTTTCTCGCGATTTAAAACCAAAAACAAAACCAGAGAGAGGCCACGAGAACAACAAATATCCACAACATATAAATCCATCCACGATAAATAAAATAACATGCATAAATTGAATATCAAAATTTATTTTCCGCCAGAGCCATAAAATATATACCTGGCTCTTATACTAATTGTAGCAACTGAGTCTACAATAGGCGACATGAATCGCCATTTATTTCTTAACCCCGGATTCATTTTATGGATATCAAAATAAACACTATGACAAACAATAAATTCCCTATGCATGCTCCTATTTAATTTAATACGTAGATTCAAAGGAATACTTCAACTCCTACGGATTGAATAATGGCGGTAGATCGCTGATGGTGTTCCTACAGATCTGATCTTATTATTTGTTCCCTTGCTCGATCCAAAAATCAGGTGAGGATGTGCTACCCGATCTACACAGCCACCCACTCTCTCTCACTCTCTTTAGGGTTTCGGATTTGAAATTTCAAACTTATGTGGGAAGGAGAGATTGATCTATTGTATAGATCTGGAGAATGAACTATCAGAGTTTAATAAATCCTAATGGGCTCTGAGCACTATTGGCCCAGAACAGGGATTGAATGCAAATAATAAAGTGGGCATCCTATTAATTAATTTCATGTTCAACCCAGAACATAATTAATTAATAAATATTAATTCATGCCACCAGAGAATTAATGTTGACCTACCTCTTTAATACCATGTTATTAGGAACGGGTTGCATTGACTTGGTTAATCCTCATATTTAAGGTTTCAGACATTCATTAATTAATTTAGCGTATGACAATTAGCAGTAATTAATTAGTCTCTTATTATTCCTGAGTAGTACCACTCAACGCTTATCGCTCATGGAATGTCACCATCCTGAAACGGATATGGTTATCTAAATCCAGCCTGAGGAAACCCCACACGAATTGTCATCTTCCAAGATGCAGATATATGAGTACATGTAAGACTCTTCACCATAGCAAGTCAAAGTGACAGTCAACCCATGTGTGCCCCTCAGATTTCAATAGAGTTTAGATCCGACCAAGTTACCGAGATCTTTACTCATTCATATGTCAAGTAGAATGGTTCATCTCACTGTTGATTCTATCAATACATTGAGATGTACCGGTCACACAAAGCAATCAAGATAAACCATTTATGGACTTGTGTGTCGCAGCTTAAATCGACAGCCAAACCAGAAACTATCTCAGCTGTGATAATTGTTTATATCTCGCTAGGTCGAACGATCTATACGATCTTCTGTGATCTCTTACACACCATATGATCTCCCTATTGACGAGATAACTGGATGTGTTTGTTCGCATCGTATGGATGTTAATTCAGACAAGATTTGTTTATTGCAAGTCATTAATGATTAGATGTATATTAAATATAATGTTTTCCAATATACCAATTATAATGTTTTTATGTATACAATTCCAACACTGACATTCCTACCACCTCCAACCAAATGGTGATATCCATGGAGCCCCCAGTCATGACAATTGAGCCGTTGAGCTCTAGTACTTATAATAGGGATCTCCAGAGATTCCACGTTGTGGTAGAAAGGAGCATTGAAGAGCAGGTTGTGCCGATCATGCGAGCTGAAGTGTAAACCCAAGTGGTTGAAGGCAAGGAGTAACTTCACCAGACACTGCATTACAACTTTTAGACCTTCTCCGCCGACCTTTTGGCTGCGATCAAAGAGGGGGAAGAGAAGAGATTGACAGAAGAAGCAGAGCGGTGAAAAGTAGAAGAAAATAGACTCCGGCGCCTCGAAGCACGAAAGAAACGAGAAGAAGATTTGAGGAGACAGCAAGCAAAAGAAGAGAAGGAGGTATAGAGGAAGAAAGAAGAAAATGAGAGGATCATAAGAGAAGAAAGATAAGCTTTCATGGATAATTTAATGAAGGTCACAACCAAGACCCTCTGAAATCTGATGAAATCCACCGGCTCTATTAGTGCCAAAGATGCTGATTAGGACTCCTCAACAACCAAGAAGTAATCCTTCCAAATCTCAGAAAGTCTTCCGGTAAACCTATGTTTTTAAATTTGGGTAGCTGTTTCCTGTATCTTACTGCAAAATTCTTTAATGGAAACTAACCCAGGTTGAAGACAACAGCTCATTGTTCAACGCTAAATTAACTGTTGTTGCTGAACTTACATATTCAGTGTAATCAGCAAATTTTGCTTGGATTGTTGGGTGTGTGAGATGTTCCTGCATGTTGCTCTATATATGTGTGTGAAATTGCTATATGCTTATCTGATTGATGATTTTAAAGTCATTTGCCTGAAGCAAAAATTCTAATCGAGCAATACCATTGATATTTTGAGGGGGAACATTAAGTAATCATACCGAGTCTATGGGAGTTGATATGCTGAGAATAGAATTGATAGGAATATTTTGTAATCTCAGTAATCAGCTTTCCAGTAATCAGTTAGAATTGATGCTTCGATTTGAGGCTTTGATCGCACCAAAAAGGGGTAAATTGTTAGAAATATTATTACCATTTGCTCTTAATTGTACGAATATTAGTTTTGGTGCATCAAAGCTCAAGTCAATCTAGTTTATAGCAACTTAGTATCGAGTCGAATTTTAAAAGTCTAGTATAGGATTACTCGAGTTATAATAGAACTAGAATAGAAGATCGAAGAATGCTGAAGGAATCAGCATATTTGAAGATTGCTGAAGACGCTAGTAAAAGGCGAGCAAACACTGAAGAATGCTGGACACGCCTATAAGAATGTTCAAGGATTGAAGCAAACATGTTGTTGAATCTCAGCAAGACTGCTGAGATATCAGCAAACTACCAACTGCTAGCAAACACACAACAACAATCAACACACAATACAAAATCGAGAATCAGAAGGATCCAAATCACAAGGAAACCCGATGAATCAGAGAGAAGGATAATCAGCAGACACCAGGAAGGTTTCCAGATTAAAACTGAAAGATATGTTCTGACAAAGACGGTAAAATAAAAGAGATTGCCAATAAGAGAAAAGGGAGACTTGAAGAGTCTCTGCGCTTTGCAGGAAAAAAAGGATGGAGATTGGCGAGCAGACACTCTTAGTCTAACGGATATGATTCAAACAGCTGTTTGAATCATTACCTATAAATAGGTGTCATCAAAGAGAGATTCAGAGGTTCGCAAAAATTCTAATACATAGAAAATAGTAGAGATCTCAATACTCTCAAACTAATGAGAACTCACATCCGAGCTAATACTTGATTGAAGCTTTATGCAAGCTTAGATATTCAAAGATGAGACCTTAGAAGTTTCTTCTTAGGTTATCATTGGGATTCTTTCTATCCTAGAAAGAATCTAGCAGTCACCTTGCCCTGCAAAAGTGATAATCACGGGCTAGTGCCAAAACACGGAAATTTTTTGGGAAGATCTATAAAACTCCTAAAGGTCAACATCCGAGGAGAAGGGAGGTTTGTCCTCACTCTAAGGAGTGTCAAAGGTGAAGACCGAAGACCGAGGTGCTTGAAGGTGCGCATTGATCTGACGGAGGAGCTGCTCAACGTTAGAGATCAAGACTGACCTTGTAATCAATCTATAGTGAATTTTCATTAAGGAGGACTGAAGAGTGGACGTAGAACAATTTTTTGAACCACTATAAATCCCGTGTTCATTTACTGCTTTCATTTTGTCACAGTTTACTTAATTTGAAACTCAACACATCAAGTGTTGAAGTATAATCTGCAATAAATCTAACAAATGCTCGAGCTTAAACACATTTGATAAACACTCTCTAAGTCGTGCCCTTAGCAAGATAAGTGCAAGATATTATTAAAACCTGCGAAAACTCACCATTGCAAGCATAACCTCCTCTATAATACACTCATGCACGAAAATAACTAATAACTAAACCTAATTGCACTAAAATAATGGAGAAAAATATGGATAAGTGAGTGTAAATAAGAGTTTATCAATGATGTGATAAAATCCTATGCATTTTCACAGTGCGAAAATGAAAGTTGTGTGTATCGATTATGAATCAGTTGAAGCATGGTATTCCTTGCACTTTATGTAGATCACATTCTCCTATTCGGCAACGACGTGGAGGTGTTATCAAATATAAAGAGAAGATTATCCAAACTATTTCAAATAAAAGACCTAGGAGACATTGGATACATTCTTGGGATTAAAGTTTTGCGTGATCCCAAGAAGAGGAGATGTTAAGCTTGTCTCAGACTGCTTATATTGATACTCTAATTGCTCGTTGTAGCATGCAAAACACCAAGAAATGATTGTTACCTATCAAACTAAAGGGATTTTTTTTTTTGTGAATTGAATCACTCTTAATATAGGTAAGCCCAGATCGATAATTGAATATGAAAATAAATTACTATGCCTAAAATTAATCCTAGCATGCTCCTATTGAATATGCATAAGGGTTTATGTAGAATACCTGGATCGTAGAAACTGAAGAACGTGATGTGCAGAGCCCCCGCAACAAGATTTAATCCTACAAGATGAAGGAATTAAATCTAGGAAATTAATAATAATTAATTTCAAAAATTGAGGAGAGAGAAGAAAAAAGATCCTCCAGATCTGATCTTCTGATCTGTAACCCAACTCCGATCCAAAAATCTGGTGAAGATTCCCTCCGAATTATGTGCCTCTCGAGAAGCAGAATCTCCTCCTCTTTCTCAGATCCCAGTCGCCTATCACAGATCCCAAATCTTGGTTTGCTGATTTGCAACTTATGATCTTGTGGTGGGTTGTGATCTGAGAACTAGAGGCTAATTTACAGGAAAAATCTGATCCCAGATGTGCTTGCGCTTTTGTGCGCCAGACCAGGACCAGTATGCGAATATAAAATAAGGCCTATCAATTAATTAATTCTCATATTCAACACAAAATAAAATTAATTAATTAATACTGATTTATGCCACCAGAGAATCAACACTGTCCTACATATTTTTCTACCACGTTATGAGGAACGGGTCGTATAGGCTCGGTATATCCACACATTTGAGGTTACAGACATTCATTAATTAACTTAGGCTCTGACAAGCCATTGAATTAATTAACATCTTCTATTCCTGAGTCAATCCTCTCAACTCTTTTCACTTATGCTTGAACTTAATCAATTTAGCATAACGAACCTTTTGAGCTGCTCAGGGAATGTCATCATCCTATACTGGATGTTGCTACCTAGTTCTAGTACCAGATATTCAAACACAAATTGCTACCACCCAAGATATAGACATAGAAGCTCAATTAGAGTCTTTCACTCCATCTCAAAGTGACACACAATTTGTGTATACTTTCGTACATTCATCTAGACTTAG
The DNA here is from genome assembly GCA_026898455.1 of Plectranthus barbatus. Classification (NCBI taxonomy): domain Eukaryota; kingdom Viridiplantae; phylum Streptophyta; class Magnoliopsida; order Lamiales; family Lamiaceae; genus Plectranthus; species Plectranthus barbatus. The sequence goes on from JAPKLW010000448.1 coordinate 203,327, forward strand.
GATCTCATCAATCCACCAAGATCAAGATTCTTTTAATGTTAGATAAAGGAAACCATCTTAATTTAGGTCCTATCAATGCGCACCCCTGCACCAGCATGCCAAGAAACCAAGATAAGCTACTTATTACCGCGTATGTTACAGCCTATACCGACAGTCTATCCTAGGATCGTCTCAGCTGTGTCAACCATTTATATCTTGCTAGGTCAGACGATCCATACGATCTTTTGTGATCTACTACACACCGTATGATCTCGCTATTGACGAGATAAGTCGATAAGAGCATTTGTGAAACATGTTCGTTAATTCAAACAGGAGATGATCATACAACATTCAAGATTCCTAGTATATTAACCAATAAACATTGTACATAATATACCTATCATAATGCTTTCAGTATATAATTCCATCAATCTCCCACTTATAATCAAAGCATTATACCGATGCTTTCTGGAGTATAACTTGTCTAAACTAATCTAGCTATTACATCAATCATCTCATGTGGTTGGTTGTGCTCTCAGCCCAAGTTCAGGTACATGCATCTCGTAGACCTTCTAAGGCAACACTTTTGTAAATGGATCTGCTAGATTATCCTTTGTATCAATCTTCTCTACCAGCACATCACCCCTTGCTACGATTTTTCGTATGATATGGTAGTCCCTCTCAATGTGTTTTGTTGCTCTGTCAATTCATGGTTCCTTCGAGTTTGCGATGGCACCAGAGTTATCATAAAATACCATGATAGTCTTCGACAACTTAAAAATTACGTCCAACTCCAGAAGGAAGTTTCGAAACCATACCACTTCTTTAAGAGCTTCCGAAGTTGCCACATATTCTGCTTCCATGGTGGAGTCAGCAATGCACTTCTGCTTTGCACTCCTCCATGATATGGCCCCACCTCCCAATGTAAACACATAGCCAGGGTGGACTTCTTTTCATCTTGGTCTACTGATGCACAATAAAAACTCACTTGAATTCTCAATGCACACTCAAGGTTTAATTATCAATCCAGGTCCTTCTTCCCTTCGCCGACTATATTATCGGGTTACTATTGTAAAGTCTAATAGTTAGGCAATACAAGGTCGTTGAATGATTTTTATCAATCTAGGCATTCAATTTAAACTAAGCTAACAACTAATGCTAAACAACAAGTCAAACCAACATTCATCATATTGAATTCTCAAGAATCAATCAATTTCCTCAACACTTTGGTAGAACAAGCGAAACAAACACTCAAATGAGAGAGATAGAAACAAACACATTTTAATCCCTAGAAGGATGATCAATTCACTCTTTTCTAGTAAATCCCCTTTGTACCGGTGAATCGACCGTGGATGAAATTAGAAACCTCAAATTTTTCACTAGTTGTATAGAATAGCAAAATAAAAAAATAATTAAAATTATACCATTATTATTATGATATTACATATTCGAATTTGAGAAAAATAAAAAGATTCTTGGGAGACAAAGAAAAAAAGCAGATAGAATCCATTTTTTTTTAGCATTAGGGATTTCCTTGTTCAAAAAACGATTCAAAGAGAAGAGACATATTTGTACTTTACTGATTTTTGAGTAGAATACGATTTAAAGTGTATTGTATAATATTGTATAATTTAAGAAGGGTTTTATTTATTAAACACGTATACAGATAGCTATAGACTTCTCTTTTATTGTCGGTTTTATTCGGGACAGCGACAGACATTATCGATCCCCAACTCACTCCAAATAGCTCGTGAATTCTAGACCTATGCACTTCCTCCGCACATGGATTGGATTGAGATACATATGAAGACATGCTATTCAATACACATCTATCCGCGTATTGGCTGCAATAATTGTGTCAATTATCGCCTAGATTGGCTCTTACTTACATCTAGTTGAATAGGAACAAGATCTAGCATTCTTCAATCACAAAGAGGGAGGTAAACAAACAATAATCAAACCTAATCTTCATACATCCTTGTTCAAATCAAAATCCAAATAGAATTAGAACAACATACCTCTCAATTGTAGCAATACAAAGTTAAATTGAAATAGATCCATTACAATTGATAGGTAACAAAAGAATTCTTCCCCAATTGGATTTGTTTAGTCTTGATCTACACTCCAAATCTTCAATTCTTCACCATGGTATGGTAGAATAGCTCTAGGATACCTTGAATTAGGATTGGTAGTGATGGAGTATGAAATTGAAGAGAGAAACAATGAAGATTTTGCCTAAAAATGTCAAAAGTGCCAAAAGTCCAAAAAAAAATGTGAGTTTCCGCTTTTTTATAATGAGTTGGCAGAGCCCCAGATCGCCCCGTCCGAGATCGGATCGCCCGGGATGCTTTGAAAATGAAAAACCACCAAGGCAACACATTCTGGATCGGTCGAGCTAGAACTGGATTGATCAAAATCTCCCTTTGAACAGACCAGATCGGTCGAGCATCACCTCTGAACAAACCAGATCGGTCGAGCTTGATCTGGATCAGTCGATTTTCTCCTCTGAACTGCCAGATCGGTCGATCCTGCTCTCTGAAATACATCATGCTACTCCCTTGCTTATCCCGGTCGATCCTAACATCCTTTGCAACCCGGATCGATCAATTTTTCACCAAAACTCAACCCAAAATGATGAATTATGCTCCAATCCTATCCTACACACTCCAAATCACACAAAACATAAAAACACGACAAAGACAAGCAAAAAGCTTATGATATGGGAGTAAAATGAGCGTCAACATGCATGCACAAACATCGAAATATAGGTCATTTTACGCACATATCATAATCCCTCAAGTTTGAACCTTTGATTGTCCTCAATCAAAACCAAATAAAGCAATCGTTCTACCTTGTGCAATACCTCATAGCTTATCTTATCCATCTTAGCATGCCCTAGTCAAACGAGATTATCACCTAACTTTGTGACACGGTTAATGCTAAAGTCTCAAACCACTCAACAAATTGGATAAAAGCAATGAAATGCACTCCCTCACGTGTATAGGGACAATTCACTCAAGCACGAGTTTTCAAGCTCGATCTCCATAGGCTTGCATCCATTCTCACCACTATACTACAATGAGCAAGCTTCTAAAATCAAGAAGGTCTTTGCTTTGGTTGTAACGTGGTTAACTAAAAGGTAGGAGATTTTAGGCCAAAGTAGTTAAACTCCTCAATTTCCCAAGAACCCACCAATCATCCACTTCGAACCACTCATCTCGAGGCTTATTCTTTCCTTCTCATTTTTTCTTCTCCTTTTTTTTGGTTTCTTTTTTCTCTTCTTCTCTTTTTTTCTTTTTCTTTCTCAGCATTTCTTCTTCTTTTTTTCCTTTTCCATAACAACACAAACTTTTTGTAGGTGCTCATTTTTATGACTTTGCACCTTTTCCTCTTTTCATTTCCAACTTTCACTTATTTCAATTTAGCCTCATTCATTGGGAATCAATCAACAATCATGACACAATTCTCGTCCCACTCTCACAACACCGTATTCACACCGTTATGACAAATCACACCGTTATTACCAATTATAGAAACACCATTATAGGATCAATGGAGTTCAATAATTTTGAAAAGATGCCTTCAACAGCGAACAATGGTCACCCTACATTAGATTATCCAACTTCTGCAGCTACTGGTCATCTTGATCCTCTCAGTTGACACCTTCAACTGAGATCTTCTATGTTTTCTTTGAAGGTCTTAATATCTAGACCCTTTTAGTTATCTCTTATAATAACTCAGGAAATTGTGTGTATTCGTTTTTAAGGTATCAACACCTAGACCATTTTTTTAATCTCTTATCATAATTAAGGAAAATGTGTGCCTTTGTTTTTAAGGTCTCAACACATAGACCCTCTCAATTATCTCTTATCATAATTGAGGAAAATGTGTGTTTTTCTTTTTAAGATCTCGACACTTACACCCTCTCAGTTATCTCTAATCATCCCCATGATCGATGTTGGGTACTAAACATGCACATACATGGTTTAATAAATCAAAATAGTAGAGAATAAATATATAGCTTAATAGATCAGCAAATTTTGACTCCACTGGCGATCTTCTAACTTGTCTCACAAAACATGCACAAATGTAGGGTAGACAACAATACTCCAAGCATCAGACCCCAATAAATAAGAACATATTATTTTGAGACATGCAAACCCTAGTAACTCCTGAAAGTAATTAATTAGAATTATTTCTCTCAATTCTCTTCCAATTTATAGATGTCTATTAGGGTTAATTATTGGGCCAAACCATGCATTTCTAGAAGGAATATGATGATGAAATTATATATTGAAAGCATTATGAATGGTATATTATGTACAAGGTTTATTTGTTAATATACTGGGAATCATGAATGTTGTACAGTCATCTCCTGACTGAATTAACAAACATGTTTCGCAAACACTCTTATACTCTTATCTCGTCGATAGGGAGACCATACGGTGTGTAGTAGATCATGAAAGATCGTATGGATCGTCTAACCTAGCGAGATATAATGGTTATAGATTGTCGGTATAGACTGCAGCATACACGGTAATAAGCAGCTTATCTTCGTTGCTTGGTATGCTGGTGTGGGGGTATGCATTGATAGGACCTAAGTTAAGATCGATTCCTTTATTTGACATTAAAGAAATCTAGATCTTGATGGCTTGATGAGATCCTAAGCCTAGATGAAGGTACAAAAGTATTCACAGATTGTGTATCACTTTGAGATGCAGTAAAATGATCTAGTCGAGCTTGTATATCTGTATCTTGGGTGGTAGCATTTTGTGTATGATTGTCTGGTACTAGAACCAGGTTACCACATTCAGTATAAGATAGTGACATTCCCTGAGCAGCTCAAAAGGTTCGTTATGCTAAAGTTCTGCAGACTAATTAAGTTCAAGCATAAGTGAAAAGGGTTTAGTGAATTGACTCAGGAATATGAGATTTTAATTAATTAAATGGTTTGTCAGAGCCTAAATTAATTAAAGAATGTTTGTAACCTTAAATGTGGGGATAAACCGAGCCTATAAAACTAATTCCTCACCACATGGTAGCAAATAGGTAGGATTCTCTGGTGGCATGGATCAATATTAATTAATTAATTATATTCTGGGTTGAATATAAGAATTTGATTAATTGATAGGTCTTATTTGCTATTAGCATACTGGTCCCTGGTCTGGCTCATCAAAGCACAGGCCCATCTGGAGATCGGAATTTCCTATAAATAGGCCTCAGGTTCTCAGATCACAAGTTTCAAAATAGCAGACCAAGATTTGGGAGCTGTGATCGACTAGATCTGAGAAACAAGGAGGAAATTCTGTTTCTCGATAGGCACAAAATCCGAATTAAATCTTCACCAAATTCTTGGATTGGAGTTGGGATACATATCAGAAGGTCAAATCTGGAGGATCGTTTTCTATTAGTCTATCAAGTATTCGAAATTAATTGTTAATTTCATAGATTTAATTCCTTCATCTTATAGGAATAAATCTTGTTGCGCGAGAAAGAGGGTCAAAGGATCAAATCTCTGCGCAGCGCGTTCTTCAGTTTCTACAATCCAAGTATTCTGCATAAACCTTCTTATGCATATTCAATAGGAGCATGTTAGGATTAATCATAGGCATAGTAATTATTTCTGATATCTAATTATAGATCTGCGTTTATATGGATTTAATTGATTCAATTCACGACATTTAAAATCCCTTCAATTGGTATCAGAGCCAGGTTGATTCAATTGGCTCTATCAGTAAAAATAATATTGCCTCTGATTATGCATGATTATTATTATTGAATTATTATCGATGAATGGTTTTTGGATTATATGGTTTTGGTTCCTCGTGGTTCTCGGGTTAATCCGCCCGTTTATATGAATTCGTTAATCACCCACGATATAAATACGTGATTAGAGTTAAATTCCTGAAATTGTAGTAGGATATTTTTCCCTTATAAATTTTCAACTTCTAATTAAATCTGTAAAGCGAAGACGAAGAACACAAAGAACGAAGGAACCGCACAATGCACGCAGCACAGCACGATGATGCTGGCACGACATGTGGTCGTGCACGGTAGTCGTGAAACTTCGGGGCAGCACCCGCAAGCAGCAATGCGATGCATCAGGCGGCCACGGCGGCGGTGTAAATGCAACAAAACCCTAAGGTTTGTCGCAGGGCTGCGCTGCGCACCATGGCAGCAATTGTGTGGCTCGCAGCCAGTCGGGCAGGGTGCGGGAGTCGCCGAGATGATAGCGCGGGGGTGGAGGCAGGCGACAGGACGACATGCGGCAGCGGTCAGCGAGCGAGGGCACGCGCGGATTGGCAGAACCCCAGGTTCGGCGTGCACGCGCAGCATCTTGCACGTCTCTATGCGCGCACGGCGGCGCCGCCCTTACCTTCCTCGGACAACATTATGGTTGCGGTGGCTGGGGCAGAGCTCAGGATGGAGGCACCACGGTGGCGGGGCGGTCGGGGAAGACGGTCGCGTCGTTGCGTGCGGCACAAGCCCTAAAGTTTGAGCGCACAGCCTGCGCGTGTTTCCACTGTGCCTCCGGCGCGTGTTTCCGGCGAGCAACATCCATCAGCGGCAAGAAATGGTGGTGGATAGTTTGAGAGACGTCGAAGAAGGCCGGGGCGGCGGCAGCGATGACGGCGACGACTGGAGGAGAAAGGAGCGCGGGCTGCAACCCGCACGATGTTGCGCACGGTTGTTGCTCGTCTCTGGGGACGGCGGGCTGCTGGTGGCGGCCCGTCGGGCCATGTTCTCTTAGGTTGTTGGGCATGCAATGTGTGCTCGAACCCACGATGTGTTAACAGGCCCAGTTGTCTTATTTTCTGACGAATCGAATCTTGGAGGATCAATTTTTTAAAAAATAAAATCAGATCTCAGTCCAAGTAGTGGGAGCCTAGTCGATGAGATTTAAAATAAATCTAACGTGTAATAGATAGGATATATTTTTAAATTGTATGATGAGGCCACAAGGACATTTTTTATTTGTTTTATTATTTGTTCTCGCATGATATATGTGTTTATTTATAGCGCAGCATCCAAGCATGTTGTAGATAATAGGAGTACGTTTAATGCTTTATTTACAGCTTTAAAGCATGCTTATGTGATTTATTTTATGTAATTAAATTATTACTATAAATTCGGGTTCATGCTTTGCATGATAGAATTTTGGTAATGTTATAATTTATGGCTACTTAAAATAATATGTGCAATTGAACCTTATGAAGTTAGAATTACTAAGTTGTTTATTTATAAGACCTCCACAAAGCAATCCTTTATTGAATGTGGGTATTTTATTTGATAAACGTCTACATGTGTAGCTTACTTAATTTATTATTCATAAGTTCTAATAGATGATTTCTTAAGACAAATATTTAATTCATGTGAGTAGTGGGAGCTCATGCGTAAACATCTACATGTGTAGCTTGCGTATGTAACTTTTATAAGTTCTCTATGGATTGAATTAAATAAGACAACCTTATTATAAAGGATCACAGTGTATCCAATTCGATCTTTATAAGGGAGGGTTAGCTTGGGTGGTATGCTAGCATAGATATTGTCTAGAGTATAACTCATTTGTGATGTCCCTGCTCAGTAGGATAATATGGTCTTAGTTAGTCTCCGATTATTAATTCCATTTGTCGAAGGAACCCTGACATGGATTGAAATTAAAGGACTGGAATTGAAAGATGCAATTTGATCAAGTGTTTTGTTGTAAACGATCACATGTGTAGCTTGCAATAGTAATACTTGGTCAAATTGGAGGAAACATTAATATTGTTTTATCAATAAGGTCTATATGTTTCAATAGTTTGCGGTTATGTTTTAATTTCTGCTTTAATTTATTGTTTTCAGACATGTCTTTACCAAATGTGATCAATATCTTAGCACAAAATCAGTTAACCGGTCCTAACTTTCAAGAATGAAAATGCAATTTGGATTACATCCTTGTTACATAGGAACACAAGTTTGTTCTTGATAAGCCTCGTCCTGCAACTCCCACCGATGCATCGATTGATGAGGAAAAGAACTACTATAACAAGTGACTGAAGTCAAACAATATAGTGGAACGCTATATGATGACTACAATGTCTAAGGTGCTTGCACAACAACATCATTCATATGAGAATGCTTGTGACATCATGGACAACTTCACAGCGATCTATGGTCAGTCGGACCGAGCTGTCAAATTCAATCTCATGAGGGAGATCGTGGGAAAGAGGATGTTTGATGGTAGCACGGTTAGAGAGCGCGTGGTCAGCATGACTTATCTTATGGATGAACTCACGTTGCACGGGGGTGGTATCGATGCGGAAGCTCAAGTTGATATCATTCTTAACTCTCTACCGAAGTCCTTTGAGAACTTCAGACTGAATGCTGTTATAAACAAGAAAGAGTACACTCTTAATGAGTTGCTCAGTGGCTTGATTGCAGCGAAATCAGTGATGCTTCTAGAAAAGATTGCTTTGGCTACTTTTGGAAACCGTTCTGTTGCATTGGTTGGCAAGAAGCGCAAAATAATGTTTAAGAAGAAAATCAAAGGTACAACTTTTGTGAAGAAGTCAAAAAGGACACCGAGCGTAGTTGCAAGAAAAGACAAGTGTTTCAGATGCGGCAAGGCTGGTCACTAGAAGAAAGATTGTCAAGTCAGGAAAACTGGATAAGGTGCGTCATGTGCATTTATAACGGAAACATGTTTAGCATTAGTTTCTACCTATTCATGGGTAGTGGATAGTGGAGCTACTGATCATTTCTGTTATATTTTGCAGGGATTCAGGCTAACAAGGCAGCTGATACATGACGAGGTTACCATCTCAATGGGCAGCGGAGAGCAAGTCTCAACAGTAGCCATTGGAGATTTCACTTTATGCTTTGAGACTAATGTTTTGATTTTGAGAGATGTTTTATATGTGTCGGTGTTCTGACGAAACTAAATTTCAATTTCCAAGTTCTTTAATGATCGATTTTCAATTATTTTTTATATTGGTATTTCTATCATTGAGAATAATGGTGTGATCTGTCATGGCAAACTGATTGACTCTCTCTATATCATTAATTGTATGCATAAAACTTCCGTAAATGTTGCAACAAACTCATCCAATAATAATAATCATTTAAAGAGAGTTTTCTTTCGATGAGGATCAAACATATCTCTGGTACTTGAGACTAGATCACATCAATCTAAAGAGGATCAAAAGACTAGCGAATGATGGTCTCTTGGAGTCCTTCCAAGTGGTACCTCATCAAGTCTGTGAATCCTGTATAGAAGGAAAGATGACGATCGGGCCTTTTATGGCAAGTCAATCTCGAGCAGAGGATGTGTTAGAATTGATTCACTCAGACTTATGTGGACCGATATCTACGCAAGCTCTTGGAGGTTATGAGTACTACGTCACGTTCATTGACGATTACTCAAGGTTTAAATATGTCTATTTGCTTCGCTACAAGTCTGAATATTTTGAGAAATTCAAAGAATTCAGGACAAAAGTAGAAAAGAAACTAGGGAAGACAATCAAGACACTATTATCGAATCGTTGTGGGGAATACCTCAGTAACGAGTTCTTGCAATACCTGTCAGATAATGGAATTACGTCCCAATGGATTGCACCAGGAACCCGTCAACAAAATGGTGTAGCGGAAAGAAGAAATAGAACTCTTTTGGAAATGGTTAGGTCTATGATGAGTTATGCAAGCCTGCCGACTTCGTTTTGGAGATATGATTTGAAGACAACGGCCTATTCGCTTAACTTGGTACCTTCTAAATCAGTTCCTAAAACGCCTCTGAAACTCTAGTATGAGCGAAAGCCAAGTTTGACCAGAATGAGGGTTTGTTGTCCAGCGTATGTGCTGACAAAGGAACCTGATAAGTTAGAAAGTAGGTGTGAGCTGATGTTGTTTGTAGGATATCCCAGGCAAACGAAATGTAGTTATTGTTATTGTCCTGAGAGTCAGAACGTCGTTGTTAGTATTCTTGGAGGACGAATATGTAAGAAACCACATATCCAAGAGTGAACTTATTTTCCACGAGCTTGGAGATAATGAAGAAATTCCATCAGGAAAACCCATTGTATTGGTAAATCCCCCTAGAATAGGTGAGTGAATACCAACACTGCCATCAATGCAAGGTATGGGACCAACGAGTACTGTGTCAATTACTGACATTACTCAGATGCCTCGTCAGAGTGGGAGGGTTGTTCGGCAACCGGAAAGGTACATGTTCGTGGGAGAGTCTTCTGACTTGATCCCGGAAAGCGGACTGGATGTACCAACCCATTCATGTACGACAAGGCAATATTTGATAAAGATGTGGACAAATGGCAGATCGCCATAGATTCGGAGATAGAATCCATAACGGCTATGGATGTATACCAGAAAATAGATTTTTCATATGGCTATCGAGCCATAGGATGCAAATGGGGTATACAACAGAAAGAAATGAGCGAATGGTAAAATTACAGCTTTCAAAGCAAGGTTGATGGCGAAGAGTTATAGTCAGAAAGAAGGTGTAGACTATGACGAGACCTTCTCACCGGTAGCCATGCTTAAGTCCATTCGAATACTCCTAGTCATAGAAGCACATATGGACTTAGAGATCTGGCAGATGGATGTCAAAATCGCATTTTCAAACGGGTACCTTGAAGAAGGTCGCGACATCTATATGCAACAGCCCGAAGGATATGTGCGAAAGGGCGAAGAGCATTTGGTCTGGAAGCTCAAGAAGTCGCTGTATGGACTCAAGCAAGCGTCACAGTCGTGGAACTTACGTTTTGATGAAGTGATTAAATCATATGGACTTTCACAATGCTCAAACGAGAGTTGCATTTACCGTCTTTGTGTCAGCGGAAGCGTGGTGTTCCTTGCACTTTATGTAGATGATATTCTTCTAATTGGCGACAATATGGAGGTATTGTCGAGCATAAATGAGTGGTTATCCGAGCAGTTTCATATGAAGGACCTTAGGGATGCAAGATACATTCCTAGGGTAAAAGTATTGCGGGAGCGCAAGAAAAGGATGCTAGCATTGTCCCAAGCTTCATATGTGGATACTGTGATTGCCCGTTTCAGCATCTAAATTGCGAAGAAAAGTCAGTTACCCTTCAGACATGGCGTACATCTTTCCAAGAATCATTGTCCGGTGACACTAAAGGAGAAAGATGAGATGAGCAACATGACGTATGCATCGGCTGTAGGTAGTCTCATGTATGCAATGTTATGTACGAGGCCAAATATTTGTTTCATTGTAAGCATAGTAGCAAGATATCATTCTAACCCTAGACAGGCGTATTGGATCGCGGTAAAGCACATATTCAAATACTTGAAAAGGACTATAGACTATTGTCTTGTCTATCAGTGTGAGGGGTTGTGCCTTGTGTGTCATATGAATTCTAATTTCCAGGCAGATCGGGATGAAAAGAAGTCCACCTCTGGCTAAGTGTTTACATTGGGAGGTGGGGCCATATCATGGAGGAGTGCAAAACAGAAGTGCATTGTTGACTCCACCATGAAAGCAGAATATGTGGCAGCTTCGGAAGCTTCGAAAGAAGCAATATAGTTTCGAAACTTCCTTCTGGAGATGGATGTGATTCCTAAGTTTCCAAAGACTATCACGGTATATTGTGATAATTCGGGTGTTGTGGCGAATTCAAAGGAACCACGAACTCATAGAACAACAAAACACATTGAGAGGAAGTACCATATCATACGAGAAATCGTAACAAGAGGTGATGTGCTGGTAGAAAAGATTGATACAAAGAATAATCTAGTAGATCCATTCAAAAAAAACTCTACCTCAGAAGGTGTATGAGATGCATGTACGTAGCCTTGGGCTGAGGGCGCAGCCAACCACGTAGGATGATTGATGTAATAGCTAGATTAGTTTAGACACGTTATACTCTAGAAAACACATGTATAATGCTTTAAGTATAAGTGGGAGATTGGTGGAATTATATACTAAAAGCATTATGATTTGTATATTATGTACAAGATTTATTGATTAATGTACTGGGAATCATAAATGTTGTATGACCATCTTCTGTCTAAATTAACAAACATTTCTGCAAACACACTTATCCTCTTATCTCGTCGATAGGGAGATCATACGATGTGTAGTAGATCATGGAAGATCGTATGAATCGTCTGACCTATCAAGATATAAATGATTATCAGAGCTGAGACAGTCCTAGGATAGAGTGTCGGTATAGGCTGCAGCATACGCGGTAATAATTAGCTTATCTCGGTTGCTTGGTATGCTTGTGCGGGGGTATGCATTGCTATGACCTTAGTTAAGATTAATTCCTTTATCTCACAATAAAGAAATCTAGATATTGATGGTTTGATGAGATCCAAAGCCTAGATGAAGGTACAAAAGTATACACAGATTGTGTGTCACTTTGAGAAGCAGTGAAAGGATGTAGTCGAGCTTGTATATCTATATCTTGGGTGGTAGCAATTTGTGTATGAATGTCTGGTACTAGAACTAAGTAACCACATCCAGTATAGGATGGTGACATTCCTTGAGCAGCTCAAAAGGTTCAATATGCTAAAGTCCTGCAGGCTTATTAAGTTCAAGAATAAGTGAAAAGGGTTGAGTGGATCGACTCAGGTATATAAGATGTTAATTAATTAAATGGCCTGTTAGAGCCTAAATTAATTAATGAATATTTGTAACCTTAAATGTGAGGATAAACCGAACCTATGTAACCCATTCATCACCAAATGGTAGCAAATAGTTAGAACAACATTATTATTGTATTGTAATAAATTCTACCTGCAGGGTTAACACTATAATCTTTACGAGCTCTTTACCTTGATGTCCAGAATACGGTACCCTAATGCAATTAAATAAATATCACACAAATGATGTTGTTACTCAAGATACGAAGTATATCGAATAATATTAGATTCTCACTCATGGTAAATCAAGGTAACAAATAATCATTTACATATATTTAAGTATCGCATATATGATTAAAAATTAACAGAGTTGCCGAGAGCTTAGTTCTTCATAAAGTTAGAGTAGAAAAACACATCTCACTGTAATCCATTCAATGCAACATTACATACATGTATAAACTAATACCAAAGACAAGTTGTTTCAAGTTTATAATAAAACTTAAATCGATAATTTATTCAGGACTATTTTAATTGTGAATACAATTTATATCTTATAACAAATTCAACAATATGGTCTTCTGTAGGACTACGTACCACCACATTGTGTATAATATAAGAGAAGTGAATATGAATGCAATCGTAAAAAAGTAACAATATGATAAAATTTATTTCAATTAATCAAAAAAAATTAAGTGCATGACAACACTCATTTAAAAATTTGCTTTATAATATACTCCACAACTAGCACATGGAGTCGTGTGTGGTAAATTTATTAAACTTAATTAGAGGTACTTTTCATTTCTTTTTGAGGTGTGGAAAGAAATGTAGAGCTAACCTATACTTGAATTTGGTTATGGAAATTGCAACATATTCGTTGATACTGACTAAGCAAATTAGTTATTCATTTTTACATAGCGGTGAGCACACGTTAAGTCGAGCTTGATTTACTCAAATAGTTATCAAGCTCGACCACAAACTTCACGATACTAAATTTGATATGCTCACGAGCTTTATCAAATTGGAGCCCGAATCAAGCTAGGCACACGAGTCTTATTGAACTTAAAATTTTAAATTTATTATTTAATACTCTCTTCGTCCCATTTTCCATTTTCATCTGTTTCATTAGATTAGTCCTATTTCTTAAAATGAAAAAAATATTATCTCACATCAATAAAATATTAATTTCACTACACTCACAAACATTGGTTACCGTGCCCGGTCAAAATAGGACTACTTCTATGAGACGAAAGAAGTAATAAATAATTTAAAATTTATATTAAAATTTAAAATAAATTAAAAAAAAAAAAAACAAATCAAGCTTGAAAATTTGAGCTCGATGAGTTGAACTCAAACTCAAGCTTAGGATTTTCAAATCAAGCTATAACCTGACCATACTCACTCGTGATCACTATTTTCACCAATAACCATTTTCGGGCGTATTACCATTATGCACCATTAAAATAAGGACTGATTTGGGTATACAAATTCAAAGCGACAATCTCCTCTCTATGTATGGATTATAAACTGCTGTGCACCCTATTATCTAGCAACTTGAAAGTATAATAAATTTGAGATTTTGCTATTAAGGAGCCTCATACAATATCAATCTAGAAGGGTTCCACATCACAAATACACAGCTTACATATAATCACTAAGGTCTCAGCCCTATCACTAGAAATAACCTTCTCTAAAACATAGACCGTAAGGAAAAATTAAGGGAACGTGTTATATATAAGGATCTCCAAATGAGAGGTCTCAAAATCAATCATCTCTTCTCCATTCCCATACTAAAAAATATCGATCATGGGGGCTATGTTTTCAACTATTTACCTAAAAACAAAAGCGTTCTATTATGTAAAATAAGTGACCAAAAAGATATATCTTAACTTGAACCTCTACTGATTTTTCTTGATCCTCAAATTGGAAGGAGGGGAACTAGAAGATGGGGGTTGACCAACTAGGTCAGAAGATTTAAATATAAATAGAAGCGTCTCTACAAGCATTGCCACGACCAAACCAAGGATGCCTCCAGCAGCACTCTGATCAGTATACAAGAGCAAGAGCAATTGCCATCAAGATATTCCATGGTCATAGAATATATGTAATCAATAAAGAAAGTGCATAGTTATGCAAAAACCTACCATAGCAGGGTTTTTGCTAAACAAGGCTCGGAATGCTGCATATCCAACCAAGTATCCAGTGAACATTGTAACCACAACATGTAATCCTGTAAGGCCATGATGATATCGTTGACCACACAATAAGATAAATTAGAAGGAACATTGGTTGTTTCAAAAGCTTTAGGGATGGAAAGAAGGGCTGAGCTTCATGATTTGAATGGGTAATTATTAGTTTCATACGATGAGCTGACAAACTCCAGATATTAAAAAACAAAATCGTTCAAAAGTAACCAAGAAATTCTGAAAAGAAACAAAGAATCAAGAAAAGCATATATGCAGTGCGATATAGGAAGAATAGTGTTTGATTACACATGGCTTGGCACATTTTCTATCTAATAAAAAAAGAAAATATCTGAAGAAATCAAATAGAGAGCAGGGAAATTTGGTAGTTGAAACACAATGAAGTAACTTAAATTGATAATAAAGAGAAAATTGAAAGATAACACCTACGGCCCTCAACTTATAGTTGCCACTTAAGGCATCCTAAACCCTTTGAGCAATCATTATCCCTGTTTTCTTTTTTAAATTAGTGATATACATACTCATTCTTTTTAGCTCTTGATGACTAATTTTCCACCTTTTATGTAGTTAGAATGTTTTGATTAGAACTGTTAATATGCTTTGCTGTGGCAAAGTACGAAAAGAAAATGATGAAACTCAACAAAGGTCTCATATGTACACAACCACAAGCACATGGTGAAATAAACACAGGTCTTATATGTACAAAGATCCACAAGGATTTCTTCCAAGTATTAATATTAACAAGACCCATTTGGAACTCTTACAGAGATGGTTTTAACTCTACTTACACTGGATGAGTGAACATCCAGTGTCTTGGGACACACATCTTAATGCATAATGAGATGTAGACACATAATTAAGGAGGGTGAATCTAAATCAGCAAAACATCTTACAAAGGGTTAAGCATAATTATCCCAAAATCCCAATCTAGACAAAAAAAGAAATGTTAGACCCTTGCTTTTAGAATAATATTTGGGTGACTTGGTATTCATTTTAATTTATTGCTATTTATTTTCTTATTCAGTCCCACGACTCTATCAAAAATTAACTGATGGAAGAAGTACGGAAATGCATGAACTGGAAAGTTTCCAATTGAACCAGATAGCATAATAAGGCAAATGAATGGATTACCACAAGGAAGGAAAGGGACGTTTTTCTTTTTTGATTTGGAGAATTTCTTGTATTGATTGAGAAGTTTTGGTTAGGTTATGAGTAAAAACAAGACGAGGGGAGGATCAACGTCCCGGAAAACAGACTCCTTAACTAGAAGATATTAGGCAGCAGAGCTACCTTGTTAGGGTATTTGGGATCACTAAATTCTTACTGAAAACAAAAAAACTAATAAAACTATGCCGCAGATTAATACTTTTCCAATTTAACTCGGGGAGAAGAAATCCCAAGGAAAAAGCAGTCGGAAAAGTTTTTCAAGGGTATATTTGCAAGGTTTTTGTTTATTCCAGAGCAATCAGAAGTGTTAATGTTTGCCAATGATGTTTGTCATAGTCAAAAAAATTATATTCCAATCCCAGTTCATGCTGCTGTGTGACTGAGGTACATAAATTTGAAGCTAGAGAAACTTCGGTTGAGTGAAGTCGCTTCTCCACAAAACTCAATGCTCGGACAAAAAAAAACAAAAACAAAAACAAAAAAAACACATAGAAGCAAAAGAAGGCATTCCCTATTCCATGGATCTTTTCCTGTCAGCATATTCAAGTTTTGACTCTAAAAATCACAAAATACTTACATTATCTATGCAGTTTGGCAGTACAGGTAAATGATTAGTAAAAGAAAAGATTTTTGGCAAAAACTTGCGTTAGGCACGCCTAAACGGTTTAGGTGGGTTTTATACATACCCAAATCAGTTCACTCATCCCAAATAGGGTTTATTAATACCCAATTAGGGTATATTAGATGGGTTTGGCTTGGATTAATAGATAAACTCGCCTTAACTATTTAGGCGTGTCTAGACTTTGACCTTCCCAAGATTTTTAAGTCTTCCAAGAAACCACATATGTCAGATTTTCTGTATCTATAGTCCAGTCCGTTTCAATATCTAATAATTCATTTCAAGAACTAAAAAGTAGTATCATTAGCAATATATAATTTGAATTCCAATTTTGCAAATTTGAGTTAGCGAATTTTGAAAACTACAGCAATGTGCAACGCCAACAAAAAACAAAATAGAAGAAAAAAATGATTACCGAAGCCTAATTGATCCTTGTAAGAAGAAAAAGGTTCCTCCACACCCTTTTTCGGAGTAATGTCCTTCACCAATTCATCGTACGCCTTCCTCTCGGCTGCTTCCTCAAGCTTTCTCAACCTTCTCATCAACTCATCACTCTATTAAAACAAATCAGCAACATTCAAAATTCAAAACACGCTTACAAAAATCAATTGGATGAAAAAAAGCTTAGATGAATATACTTTTGCAAATCAAATCTGGATACGCGAAACTACCTTTTGGCGAGGGGTAGGGCTGCTGAAGACGAGATTAGAACCGGCGAGGAGCGAGGATAAATGGGGTCTGGTTTCGGGTTTGGATCCGAGCCATATGGATTTCAGGGATTTATAGGATGCGGTCGACTGGATGGAAAGCGAGGAAGATAGGTATCTGAGATCTTCCGCCAGATGGGAGTCTGCGGAAGAAGAAGTTAGAAAGGAGCGCAGTTCATCAGTAATGGATATGACAACGCCATCAACGACGCCGACGCCGCCGGCAGCAGCCAAAATAGTCGGCGACGATACAGTGGTTGAGACTTCAGGCGCAACGGCGTCGTTGGTTTCTTTAACCATCGCCGTGTTTTCTTTTTTTTGTTTTTTTTTTTAATTATTTTTAGTTTTTATATGAACTTATCTTTAGAAATTAGAACTATGGATGGTCATAATGAATTGTGTGGGCCGGGCCGTGGATTGGCGGGCGTGTTAACCTAACATTTTATTTTTTAATTATATACATATACTAAATTTGCACAAATATATGATTTCTTATTTTATAATATTGAAATTTAATTAACAAAATTGTTTATTTATCTTAAAATTCTTAGCAAATCTTTTACATAAATATAATTATATTCATTATTATACTTAATATAATGTGATACAAATTATTTTCTATTTAATTTAAACATTAATCCATAAAAGATATTATATTTATATTATTTAAAATATAGTAAATATAATAAATTATTGAGGTATAATGTTTTAAATAAAAGTGATAAATATAGTTTTGTTATATTTTCTATCATTGTTTATTGCATATCTATATTATAATAGAATAAATATTAAATAAAAAATAAAAATTATTTTATAGTTTCGGCAAAAACAGTTATTAGATCACTATTTTCTTTTAATATAGTACTAGTATTTCACTCGTGCGTTGCACAAAATTATTATATTAAATATTATTAGAAGTACCATATTTTTTTAAGTTTAAGGGACCACTAAGTCTATCGAAATACTAAATTTATTCTAATATATCGTGGTATCGTAATACAAAGAGTACAACTATATCATAAATTATTTCAGAATTTTTTTCTTATTATTCAAATTTATTTGTCTTCATTTCGAAACGTATTTGAAAAGTACTTGTGTTGGTCCCCGATCAGAGTGTTTATATATGCAGCGGAAGTATTAATAATGTCTTACACTTATCTTGCTTAGGTCACGACTTAGCAAGTGTTTATCAAGAGTGTTTAAGCTCGAATATTCGTTAGATTGATTGCAGATCATACTTCAACACTTGATGTGTTGAGTTTTAAATATGCACCATACACAACGTAACAAAATAAAACAGTAAAGAACACAAGGATTTATAATGGTTCGAACAAATGTTCACGTCCACTCTTCAGTCCTCTGACTGAAAATTCACTATCGATTGATTACAAGGTTAGGCTTGATCTCTAACGTTGAGCAGCTCCTCCGCCTGGTTAGCGCACAACTTCAAGCACCTCGGTCTTCAATCTTCACCTTGTCGCTCCTTAGAGTGAGGACAAACCTCCCTTCTTCTTAGACGTCGACTGTTGGGAGTTTTATAGTTCTTCCCAGAATCTTTCCTTGTGTTTGGCAATAGCCCGTAATAATCACTCTTGCACAACAAGGTGACTGCTATATAAATAGATAAATCTTTCATTTTCCCACATAAGTTTGAAGTTTTAAGTCAGAAACCCTAGAGAGATTGAGAGAGAGTGGGCGGCTGTAGATCTGGTAGCATATGCTCACCAGATTTCCGGATCGAGCAAGGGAACAGATCAGAAGATCAGATCTGTTGAAACAAGTCTCCTTCATCGATCTAGATCTGTAGATCAGTCGCTGGAAATCCGGTATTCCGTAGATCCATCCCTTTGCAATTAATTTTGTAGGAGCATGCTTAGGTTCGCCTGATTTATTTAATTTATATTTATTTTTGATATCCTAAGAACGATCCTTGGCAAATTAAAGTGGCAATTTGCATTGTCTATTGTAGACTCGAATCCTACATGGTCAGCGCGCTCCTTCAAGCACCTCGGTCTTCAATCTTCATCTTGTCGCTCCTTAGAGTGAGGACAAACCTCTCTTCTCCTTAGACGTCGTCGATTGTTGGGAGTTTTATAGTTCATCCTAGAACATTTCCTTGTGTTTGGCAATAGCCCGTAATAATCATGCTTGCACAACAAGGTGATTGCTAGATTCTTTCTAGGATAGAAACAATCCCAAGATTAACCTTAGAAGTGTTAGGAATATTGTTAGAAATATTAAAACCCCTTCGTTGTTAATGTATGTTTATTAAGTTTTGGGGCATCAAAGGTCAAGTCGATCTAGTTTCTAGCAACTTAGTATCGAGTCGAAATGTAAAGGTCCTGTATAGGTTACATATACTCGAGTTGTAATAGAATTAGAAAAGAAGAATCGAAGAATGCTGAAGGAATCAGCAGACCTGAATATTGCTGAAGAAGCTAGTAAAAACTAGCAAATGCGAAGGAGGGCTGGACATGCTCGAAAGAATACTGGAAGAATAATGCAAGATTGTTGCGAAATCTCAACTGGACTGCTAAGATGTCAGATGTTAGCAGAGTATCAAATGTCAGCAAACACTCAACAATAATCAAGATAATACAAAATCGTAAATCAGAAGGATCCAGATCACAAGGAAACCCGACGAATATGAGAAAAGAACAATCGGTAGACACAAAGAAGGGTTCAAGTTTGAACTAAAAGATCCGTTCTGACAAAGACGACTAGGAATAGGAGCTACGCCAATCAGAGATGAAGGAGACTTGAAGAGTCACTGTGCGTTGCAGAAAAAGGAAGAAAAGAGATTGGCGAGCAATCCCTCTGAGTCTAACGGATAAGATTCAAACAACCATTTGAATCTTCACCTATAAATAGGTGTCGTCTAGAAAAGATTCAGAGGTTTGCAAAATTCCATTTATAGAGAAAACAAGAGAAGATCCAAAAACTCTCAAACTCACGCAAACTCATCCGAGATTGTACCTTATTGAAGCTTTTCATAAGCTTTCCTATTTGAAGCTCGAGACCTCTGAAGTATAACTTCTAAGGTTAATATTGGGATTCTTTCTACCCTAGAAAGAATCTAGCAGTCACCTTGCTGTGCAAGCATGATTATCACGGGCAATCGCCAAACACAAGGAAATATTTTGGGAAGAAATATAAAACTCCCAACAATCGACGTCTAAGAAGAATGGATGTTTGTCCTCACTCTAAAGAGCGACAAGGTGAAGATTGAAGACCGAGGTTCTTGAAGGTGCGCTCTGACCAGACAAATGAGCTGCTCAACGTTAGAGATCAAGTCTAACATTGTAATCGATCGATAGTGAATTTCAGTCGGAGGACTAAAGAGTGGACGTAGAACAGTTGTACGAACCACTATAAATCCTTGTGTCCTTTATTGTTTTATTTTGTTACATTTTGTATGTGCATATTTGTAACTCAACACATCAAGTGTTGAAGTATATAATTTGTAATCAATCTAATAAATATTCAGGCTTAAAATACATTTGATAAACATTTGCTAAGTCGACACATTAGCAAGATAAGTGCAAGACATTATTAATATGTCTGCTGCATATATTAAGACTCTGATTGGGGACCAACAAGTGGTATCAGAGTGGTTGGTCTTTACATACTAGCTGCTTCTAAGTCGCTTAGGACCAGATCCATATTTTCCTTGTATATTTTTGTGTTTATGTGTTTAGCTCAGGATAAAGGCAATGGTGAACAACGCAAAGTTTGGAAAGTTTACTCCTAAAACCTAGTCCACGTGGAAGAAGAGGTCGCTGATAACGTTGATGAATATCAATCCCGAGATGAAGCAGGTGATCGAGAATGGACGAATCAAAATCCAAAAGGTGAAGACCAGGATTGGAGAAGGAGTAACAGGACCAGATGTAATGGTGCACAAGCCGTACGAAGAGTTGACCCAGGAAGATCAAGTTCGTGGTCAACTGGATTACGTAGCCATGGATTTGATCTTAAGTTCTTTGTCACCAACTCTAATGGCAGAAGCTTTGGAATACAAGAATACCAAAGAAATGTGGGACTTTATTGGCACTCTAAGCAAAGAGACAGATCAAATGAAGAGAAACAAGCTGCAACAATGGGTGGACAGGTAAGATCGTTTCAGTTGATTCCTGGCAAAACCGTCAATGATATGGAAGCCAGATTGAAAACCATTGTAGCTGAATTAAAAAAGTTGGGAAGGTCATGAACTTCCTGACATGAACTTAAAGATCCTCTCAAGATTGCCAAAGGAAGCCTGGTTCGTCAAGGTGACTAGCCTGAAGGAGAAAGATCTATTAGCGATAACCACCAAAGAAGTGTTCGCTCAACTTAAGGCACACGAATGGGACATCATGCAGATCAATAAAATTGAAGTTGTTCGTGCTGCAGCATCCATTAAAGAACCTATCGAGGATGCAACATTCTTTGTGAAGAGAGACAGACAAAAGTGGAAAACCAAGAAACCATTCCACTCAAATTGACATGCTCAAATTGAGGAGCAAAAAAGTCCACATTAATCGAAAAGGTGACTCTAGCTCAGGGCGGCTACGAATATCCAGAAGACACGTCAGCCACGCACAACTTTCCAACATCGTGGGACATAAGGTGAATCGTCACCAACTGCCCAATCGTTGATTCATCCAGATCAATAGAGAGATCCAACCGCTCACAGAAAACTGATTACAAGCGATCATATAAAGGAAGATTGGTTTGGGAATTCTAAACCTTACTACTTCCAATACTTCTGATTTTGAAATTCCTTCATTGTACATCTCTTTGAGTTTCAGAAGAAATATCAATGGCGGAATCATCCAACCATGCCAATCCCCCTGCAGAATCATCCAGGAGACCAAACATACATGGAGAACCGAACAATTCCGACCCACGTTCACAGGTATTTTCAAGCAGGAGCATATTGATGAGTCAATCTCCTACTATCGTCTGGTTGTCATTACTCATGGAAAGGTACTGGGTGAACTCACGTATGCACAGAAGAGGGTGGCTCAAGTAAAGAAAGACAAGATACTCTATGAGCCGTTGTTCAGGAAGCACTACTGCGACAATCTCAAAAGTAAAATCGACCAAGAAGGAATTTCGAAGTACCTTTTTACGGAACCTCTAAAATTCCGGCCACACATAGTTGCGGAATTCTTCACTCGTGCAGTGGTTGATAAGAATGAAATTTTTTTCACTACAAGTGTTTTGGGCACGGAGATTGTTGTGAGCCCGGAAGTACTAGCATAAAAGTACGGACTGCGAGCAGAAGGAGTGGATGTAGCCATCTACAAGGTCAATGACGAAGCCGAGATGCAGAAGCGATGGCTAAGATGGAAAACAGATACCTTCACAGAACCGTAAAAAGTGGCCTCACCCCTAAGATCACTAGAAGAACCCATGAAGAGCCTAGCACAGATTGTGATAAGGATGCTAGTAGGCGAGGTTGGTTCACTTTCAGAACTCTGTGCGAAGAAGTTTGCTGTTATGATTGCGATTAAAGATCAAGTCCGTGGAAATTGGGAAAATTTCATCTACACCAAATGGCTGGTGCATGTATACAAGAACAAGAACATTAAAACAGAGCATACGTTAACACAGGATGTGGGATTTTGGCTCAAGATCAGTCATTTTCTTGAGGGCATCATACCTAAAGGAAAGTGATGCCGTGGTGAAGATTTGTTGCACTCCGACTACATACCGCCAACTAGGAAATAACAGCCTCTGAATAACTACAGGGAACCACTTGTTCCAAGAGGGAAGAACAATGTCAACTCCGAGGAACCAGTTTCTGATGAAGAAGACCCCTACCAAGGACATGCTATCCTGCCAACTGCTGTTCCACTCACTGCGGAGGAAATTGAAGAGGAGCGAAGGAAAGCAATGAAGGGATTTGTGAACTGAATCACTTAATCCATTAGCCGGGATGTTAACTGGAATATCAAAAATAAATTACTATGCCTATGATTAATCCTAGCATGCTCCTATTGATTATGCATAAAGGGGATTTTGTGGAATACCTGGATTGTAGAAACCTGAAGAACGAGTGCGCAGAGATTTGATCCTAGATCCTTTTCCCGCGCACCAAGATTTATTCCTAAGGAATTAAATCTTTGAAAATTAAAAGATAATTTTCGAAAACAAAGAGGGAGAGAAGAAAGAACACGATCCTCCTGATATGATCTTCTTATCTGTATCCCAACTCCAATCTGAATATCTGATGAAGATTCCCTTTGAATACCTTGCCCGGTTGAGAAGTAGAATTTCCTCCTCGTTCTCAGATCTTTGTCGATCACCACAACTCCCAAAATACTGGTTTGCTGTGTTGCAACATATGATCATGTGGTCTATTGTTGTGTGTTTTTATCTGAGAACTTGAGGCCTATTTATAGGAAAATACTAGACTTCTATTGAGCCTGAGTTTTCATGGGCCAGACCAGGGACCAGAATGCAAATAGCAAATAAAGCCTATCAATTAATTAATTCACATATTCAACCCAGAATATAATTAATTAATTAATATTGATTCATTCCACCAGAGAATCAATACTATCCTACCTATTTGCTACCACATTTTGAGGTACGGGTTGCATGGGCTCGATATATCTCCACATTTAAGGTTACAGACATTCGTTAATTAATTTAAGCTCTGACAAGCCATTTAATTAATTAACATCTTATATTCCTGAGTCAATCCACTCAAACCTTTTTCACTTATGCTTGAACTTAATTAGCCTGCAGAACTTTAGCATAACGAACCTTTTGAGCTGCTCAGGGAATGTCACCATCTTATACTGGATGTGGTTACCTAGTACCAGTACCAAACCGTAATACATAAACTGCTATCCCCCAAGATAGAGATATACAAGCTCAACTAGAGCCTTTCGCTGCAACTCAAAGTGATACACAATCCGTGTATACTTCTGTACCTTCATATAGGCTTAGGATCTCATCAAGCCATAGAGATCTAGATTCTTTTAATGTCAGATAAAAGAATCGATCTCGACTTAGGTCCTTATCAATGTGTGCCCCACACCAGCATACCAAGTCATCCAAGATAAGATGCTTATTACTGCGTATGCTGTAGCCTACACTGAAAGTTTATCCTGAACTGTCTCAACTGTGATAATCATTTATATCTCGCTAGGTCAAACGATCCATACGATCTTCCGTGATCTACTACACGCCGTATAATCTCCCTATCGACGAGATAAGAGGATAATTGCTTTTGCGACACATGTTTGTAAATTCAGACAGGAGATGAACATACAACATTTATGATTCCCAGTATATTAACCAATCGATCTTGTACATAATATACCAATCATAATGCTTTCAGTATATAAATCCATCAATCTCCCACTTATACTCAAAGCATTATACAGGTGCTTTCCAGAGTATAACGCGTCTATACTAATCTAGCTATTACATCAATCATTCTACGTGGCTGGCTTTGCCCTCAGCCCAAGGTTACGTACATGCATCTCGTAGACCTTCTGAGGCAGAGCTTTTGTGAATGGATCTGCTAGATTATCTTTTGTATCAATCTTCTCTACTAGCACTTCACCCATTGCTATGATTTCTCGTATAATATAGTACTTCCTTTCAATGTGTTTTGTCGCTATGTGAGTTCGTGGTTCCTTTGAATTAGCCACATCTCCCGAATTATCACAATATACCGTGATAGTCTTGGGAAGCTTAGGAATCACATCCAACTCCAGAAGGAAGTTTCAAAACCATACTGCTTTTTTTGAAGCTTCAGAAGCTGCCACATATTCTGCTTCCATGGTGGAGTCAGCAATGCACTTCTGCTTTGCACTCCTCCATGATATGGCTATTGGGTTTTGTATACAGAAAGCATTTATTACGATAAGTATACATTCAATTGTATTTCCAATCTGTTAACAAACTTACATGCGAGTAACAACGGTTTCCTGTGATCTCACCAATAGGGACGATCATACGACATGTTGTAGATAGCAGAAGACAGTATGATCACTTGAACTAGTGAGATATAAATATTATCACAGCCGAGACAGCGTACGAGGATAAGTCTGTCGGTATAAGCTGCAGCATAGTTGGAAAGAAGTAATCTGTCTTGATTGCTTGATATGTTGGTGCGCACGGTGGCGTATTTATTGGACCACAATGAGATGTATTCTACTGTCTGACATCAGAGAATACAAGATCTCGATCTTGATTGAGTCCATACCCTAACGAAGGTTCAGTGGCTTGCACGGGTTGATTGTTGCTTTGACTTGCCATGGTGGAGAGCCCTAGTAATGTGCTCATATACTCGCATCTTGGGTAATAACAGTTCGTGTATTGCAGCCTGAGACTGGAGCTAGATAACCATATCCGAGTAATAGGATGGGGACATTCCCTGAGGTGCTCAATAACATTCATCGTACTAAAGTCCTGCAGGCTGATTAAGTTCAAGCACGAGTGATAAGGTTTGAGTGGTACTGCTCAGGATAATAAGATATTAATTAATTGTAGACAGATCTTGTCAGAAGCTCCGAGTAATTAATGAATGTTCGGTAACCTTAAATATGAGGATTCTCAAGTAAATGCAGCCCGTTCTCATAACGTGGTCATAAAGAGGTAGGTCAGTATTAATTCTGTGGTAAAAAAGAATTAATATATTTAATTAATTAATTGTGTCCTGGGTTGTGGACATGGGAATTAATTAATTCATAGGTCCACTTTATTATTTGCATTAGGTCCCAGATATGGCCCAATTAAATATGCTGAATTGAGCCCAGTAGCCTATTAGGGTTAAAACCCTAGGTCTATTAATAGAACGCTTTCTCAGAAACCCTAGCCACCATCATCACAATTCAAATCAGTTGAAACCCTAGGGAGAGAGAGCAGGAGGGCAGCGCTCAGTGTGTTTGGGAGACGAAGGATTTCGACTCTGACTTACACATCACAGTCCTATGGAATCCTCACCAGTAGCAGGATTGAACAACATTGGGATACAGATCTGAAGGACTAATCTGGAGAACAAATCTTCTTCCTTCTCTTTTCTATTTTGATTAATTCTAGAAATTATATCTGGTTGTAATTTCTGTTTCCACAGTTTTAATCAAATCGTGTGGTTGAATCAAGGGATTGGAATTCAAACGCGAAAGATTGGATCTGACTCTACGGAAGAAAGGTAATCCCTAATCCACTGCATTAAATTCATAGGAGCATGCTTGGTTTTTCGATTGTTTTTATTGCTCTCAACATCCATGAAACGGTCTGGTTTAGTTAGATTTGGCGATTCTGTTCGCTGGCGAATCCCTACAATTGGTATCAGAGCTGTGGTTTGTTTTTGTGGCTCTATTGGATGAGCAATTTCGATTATGCTTGTATGGATTTTAAATTGCTGTGGATGTTTGGTTTTTGTTCGTTGTGGCAACCCGTTTCGATTTAATCCGCAGTGGTTTATCCGTGTTTGGATTAATTCGTGTATCGTAAATCACGAGAAAATCCGTGATTAGATTTGATAAGAAAAAATGTAATAGAATAGATATTGTAATTTTTCAAATCTGTAATTGTACGGGTCGAAGAACAAAGACAAAGACCGGCGAGGCGACGGCATTGCACGGCGGTGGCAGGAGGTTTCGCGCGACGTGCGGCTACAGCGGCGCGGGCCTAGGGCCTACGATGGTAGCGGCCGCACAGCCATGCGGGCAGGCGGCCTGCGGCAGCAGCCGCACACAACAGCGGTGGGAGCACGCGCGCGCGTGCACGACGCGCGGCCTTGCCGTGCGGCGGTGGCAGCGGCGGCGCTAGTGGCGGTGGTGGCTGTCACCAGCAGCTGCTGCTACTGCTGCGGTGGTAGGGTTCGAGGTTTGACGGCTGGTGCAATTCGGTTGTAAAACTTAGGGTTTGCAGTTGGATTGTGGGACCAATTTTCAAATCTCAAAACCCTAGATCAAAAAAGAATTGGTGGTTGAGGATATCAAGGCCCTGGAAGATTGTGAAGATTTGAAGAAGATTTGGAGTTATCCAAATTTGAAATTCAAATCTCAAATTTCATAATGGATAGGATTATTTTATTTTTCCTGTTTTGTGGGGCCACGAGGAATTTTTGTTTGTCTTAATTGCCTCGTACGATGTGTTAACTCTCATTCTCGATAGACAATATCGAAATGTCTGTTTCATGACTTTGAAGCTCCCTTAAGTTCATACTTGAACTACCTTGGCTTCCAGACATGATGCTTTGCACATAACTTATCTGGTTGTTGCATACAGATGTCGTCACCTTTTATCAAGGTTCCCGTTAATAAAATACGGATGACGTCATCTATCTTCCAGATATTTAGATCCATATGTGCTGTTATGGTTAAAAGAATTCGAATGGGTTTAATAGTTGCAACCAGTGAGAAAGTCTTGTTGTGAAACATACCTTACTCAATAACCTAGCCTCTGGAATATACTAGGTTGCCATTCGTGCACTTTTCTTGTATATCAATCAGTTGCTTATAGCTGGTAAGCTATTTGGCAATCACTGATCCTGATACACAACCATAACATTTACTGATTCATTTCTGAATCCATGACTTGACGTCATTAAATTGCATCATTTGTCTTAACAGCTTCGTTGCGCTTTAAGGGATAAGTACGATGTTGTTCGTTAAGCTGTGAACAAGTCCAGAGACTGTTTCCACGAACTAGTACCATTTAGCCTGTTAAGGCAACCTCCCACTGCAACGATGCTCCTTTTACGTTGTCAGTTAATGGTGCATTAATTTGTGGTTTACCACCTTATACAGGTGACCGTGCAATTGGTACCATACCTTCCAAGATATGCTCAATATGTCACGGGGTATTTCCTGATGGATTTGAATTGTCTTCTCTAAAATGTTAGAGAACAATCCCACATTTGGATTCATTGTTTTATCCTATACAGCTTGCTTGTATCTAGGATACACAAAGCAACCATCTTTTTCGTTTACATAGAATAGCCCACAAAGCAGTACTAGCTTAAACATTTCTTCAAACCAATCAGTTTCCTATATCAGCTTAATAGCCGAATTACCCATCATTTCCCTTTTGACAGAGTCAAGGTCTGCTAGGGTATTTGGAACTGATTTAGAAGACACTAGATTAAGCAAACACACAACTGCTTTTGAGCTCTTCCAAAATCGAAAGTTTGGCAAAAACTGGCATAACTTATTAACTTTTTAAAGAATCTTATTTCATTTTACTTACACTATCCCAATCAAGGAATAATATGTGTAGTTAAGTGGGATGCAATCCCTTTGCTCTGTCAGATACTGTAAAACCCCATCACTTAAAATATACCATTATGAATGAACCATAATGTTTTTACGGTCTTGTTTAACTTATTCTCCACCTTAGTTTTGAACGCTCTTGATTAAAGCAAGAGACTAAGACTTGTAGTGAATTAGATAAACATATCCAAATCTTAAATGATTACAGTATGAATGCATGTTAAGGCAACTGCGGAAGTAGACTCAAACTAGCAAACCAGAACAAACACGAAATAACCTATAGAGATGCAATCGCCTATTAAAAGGCCTGGTTACCATCTTATACCTCTAAGTAGTTATCATAAGTACCATTCTTAGGAATACCTGGATTGAATCCATAATTCCATGAATTACTTAAAACTACTTAGACTGATGTAACCTATCTCTATAGAGATTCTTTAAATTATACCTTAGAACACTGACAGTTTATGTAATCAAGTAATGAAGAGACAATCATCCATAATAGAAAACACTGTTATTCATTATGATAGAAAAAAAACTCTATCTGAATAACTGATAATCCATAGATGAAAAATATGTTTATCAAAACAACAACAATATATCTTCAAAAACTTGAATTAAAAGAGAGTTTTTAACATAAACTCAAAGTAAAATCTCCATCAGCTGAAGTAGCAACTTCCAGCATCAGTCTTGGAGATGGTAATCCCGCCATCTTCAAGCCTTAAGCTTGATTCCCTGCAAAGTGTAGCAAACACGATTAGTGACCTCAGTTACCACTACCCACTAAGGAGTAGAAAACTGATACTAAACATGTTTCAACTAGCAATGCAAAAGATGACGTACCTTGTCCCTTAGTTACCAAACTTGGACAATTTACTTTCCAGTGACCCTTCTTGCCACACTTGAAACATTTGTCCTTCTTGTTATCTTTCTTTCCTTTGTTCTCTCCTTTACCATTCTTCTTCTTCTTCATGTCATTATGACGTGATTTAGAAGAACTTTTAGCAAGATATCTGGAATGAACTGATAATGCAAGACTGCTCCCACTGCTTCCTTCATTCCTCTTTTATTTGACATCACTCTTTCGACTCGGAAGCAAATCAGAGTGACTCACAAAAAAGACTGAAGAAGCTTCTGTTGATACAAGATCCTTGAGCAGACTGTGAACAGTATACTCACTCTTGTTTTTCTCAACAGAAATTCTGAAGTCATCAAATGACTTCGGTAACGTGTTGAGTATCAAGTCAATTTTGACATCATTGTCAATTTGACCACCCATTAATGTGTACTCATCTATGAGCTGGATGAGTGATTCCACATGTTCACGTACCGAACAGATCTGACCCATTTTCTGTCTTACAATACGCTTGATAAGACTGGATCTAGCATGTCCATCGAGTGCGCCATATGCTACGTCAAGACGTCGCATAATGTCACGCGCAAGCCATACATCACTATAAAGAGGACGCAGTGCATCTGACATACCAGCCAAGATATATTGTCTGGCCATGCCATTCGACCACATCCACATGTGATACTGTGCATGCTCCTCATCGGAAGATGTATCAGTCGGCGAACTCGGACAGGGATTTTGCAGAACAAACAAATGTCCAAATGAATCCAAGAGCTTGACAATGTCACTTTTCCATCCAGGAAAATTCGGACCAGTCAAGGAATTGTGAACGATTGAATTGATGAGCGATGCAATAATAGACATATCTGAAAACAAATAAGCGAATTAAAGTAAGCACATACTATGAACAATTGAAAAAAATATGCATAGAACCTTTAGATAAATTAATGCAATTTGTTTCCTCCAATTGCCCAAGCTAATTCACCGTAAGCTACTTGAGTAGACGTTTACGGCAAACGCTCAACCAGACCAAAATAGGTCCTTTAATTTCTTAACATGCCAGGTATCTTAAGCAAAAGAAATTAATATTGGAGATCTTAAGACCATGTTCACCTATCCGGAGCAGGGACATCGTTCATGAGTTATACTCCAGGCAACATCTAAGCCAAAAATAACCACAAGCCTAACTCCGGACGTTTAGAGCGATTTAGCATACGTACTGGACCCATGCCGCATGCCCCTCACATCCTTTGTTATCTCATTTACTTTAATCTTAGAGACCAGTGAAAGTTGTCTCAATGCAAGCTACTTGAGTAGACGTTTGCTCAGAGGCTCCCACTTCTCATCTTAAACTAAATGTTTTATTTAGAAACATCATCGCACCAGAACTGGTGATGGACCTTTAACGCAAGCTATTTGAGTAGACGTTTACGCTTCAAGATGCCTCACTTCTAGTGAGAGGTCGTATTTGTGGAGGTCTAATGATTTTAGTTAGAAAAGAACCAAAATCCAGCTTAGTATTTTTAATTCTAAAGGTTTCATGCGCACACATTATTTTATGTTCCCATAAATTATGTCACACCCAAAATTCCATCATAAATTAATATGATCCCGGAACTTATAGACATAATTTAAAACATAAAATAAATCACATAAGACATGCTCAAAAAATAAATTGCAACATGCTTATAACAGTAAATAATTAAAGCAAATAATCATGCTTTCTATTATTTACTAGTGCGCAAATAGTAAATCACATCAATACGAGAATAAATAAATAAACAAATAAAATCTCGTGGTCCCTCAGATGCGATTACAACTGAAATAAATTAAATCTAACTATTACAAGATCTAATTCTAATACAGATCTTCAAACTGGGCCTTGGTTGGACTTGAAATCTGATTTGAATTGGGAAAACAACATTTGGGCTTCAAATTAGGGTTTACGGCGACTAGAAGTTCGCCCGATGCAACAACCATCCCCATCGCGCGCGGCAGCGCGCAGGCGCTGCAACCAACATGCGGCTATCGTCGCTGCCCACCGTCACGCGGCCCCTACCTCCGACGCAGGAAGAAACGCGCGTAGCAGCAAGAGCGCTGCGCGTCGCTGCCCTGGCTGGATCTGGAAGCTCGCCGGGTTCGCGAGCAGTAGATGCGTGATGAGCGCGGCCCAGCCGCAGGGAAGGACCTTACCGCCGCCACCCACTGCCGCCGTTCAATGTCGCATTCACTGTTCTTCGTTCTTCATTTCTCGTTCTTCCTCCGGATCTCAATTTTACAGGTTTGAATAAAATACAAAAATTATAGATCTACAATCTATTACAATTTTTGCCTATCAAATCTAATCACGGATTTTCTCGTGGTAAAAAATAGATCCAAAAACGAGAAGGCCACGAGAACAAAAACATCCACGACAATTTAAATCCATCCATGAACATACATATTTATTTAATATCAATTTATCCGAGATAGAGCCTAAGAACATGAACCTGGCTCTGATACCAATTGTAGGGTTTGAGTCTACGATGGACAACACGAGTTACCATTAATGAATTTATTGCCAAGGATCATTCTTAGGGTACCAGGAACAAATTTCAATTACATAAACCATGCGATCCTATGCATGCTCCTACAATATTAATTGTAGAGGATGGATTTAGAGAATACCTGATTTCACCGTTTGATCTACAGATCTAGATCGGAGCCAATAACGATGAAATAACCTTAGATCTGAGATAGAACGCCGATGATGGACAGTTGTTCCTACAGATCTAATCTTCTGATCTGTTTCCTTGCTCCTTGGAAATCTGGTGAGGATTATCTACCAAGTTGAATCCGAGATCCGGAGAAATCGATCAGTTTCTCCCTTAGATTGCCGCCGCCGTTCTATCCCCTTTTACTGATTATACAGAAAAGTCTCTTATGATCTGATAGAGAGAAGGCCTTTATATTATGTTAGGGTTTTGAGAAACCCTAACCCTAATGGGCTGTGAGCAGTTCATGGGCCAGACCAGGGACCAGATGCAAATAATAAAGTGGGCCCTCTTTATTAATTAATCCTTCCTTGTTCAACCCAGAACATAATTAATTAATAAAACATTGTTTTAACCTTCACCACGGTAACAATGCTGACTCGCCCCTTTATTACCATGTTATTAGGAATGGGTTGCACCAAACTAACATGATCCACATATTTAAGGTTTTAGACATTAATTAATTAATTTGGCTTATGACAATCAACCACAATTAATTAATATCTTATTTCCTGAGTAATACCACTCACTCCTTTTCACTTATGCCTGAATTAAATAATTCAACCTGCAGGGTTTAGCATAATGAACCTTGTGAGCTCCTCAGGGAATATCACCATCCTGAAACGGATATGCTTACCTAAACCTCCAGACTAAGCAGGCCACACACAAATTGCCAACACCCAAAATACAAGTATTAGAGTACATGTAAGACTCGCCACTCTAGTAAATCAAAGTGTGGCCAATCTGTGTGTGCCCCTTATCCTTCAGTTAGGTTTAAGATCATAGGAAGTATGTTAGGGATCTGGCTCATTCATATGTCAATGAGAATGGCACATCCCACTGGATCCCATCAATACATAACCATGTACCGACACATCAAGTAGCTAGGATAAGCCCACTTATGAACCGATGTGTCGCAGCTTAGACCGACGGCCTATCCAGGGACTGTCTCAGCTGTGATACTGTTTATATCTCGCTAGGTCAAACGAC